>VNKC01002901.1:0-78373 GCA_008042775.1 Drosophila pectinifera
TTATTATTATGATTTATATTATTATTATTATTATTGTTATTATTATTTTTATGATTATAATTATTATTATATTTTATTATTATATTATTATAAATTGTATTAGTTTTATTATGATTATAATAATTTTTATATTTTTTTATTATATTATTATAATTTGTATTAGTATTATTATGATTATATTAATGAAACATTTAAATTATTTTTCCTCGATGTTATTTTTAATGTTGCTATTTCGTTGATGTTACTTACTACTTATTATTAAATATATACTTTAATTATTTGTTATTTTCAACCCCTGTAGATTTATAAATTATTAGGCTTCTTAACATATTCTTTATATTATTAATTGTATTTTAATAATTTTTTATCTTCTTATAATGTATATTTTTTAGAGAGCATCCCGGAAAACCCGTTTAAATTTCGCCTTCCTAGCTACTTAAGACATCGCCGGAAATTGGAAATTCCCATAGGTGGGCGCGGGCGCTATGTGTGTGGAGCCTCTTCTGTATTTACATAGATTTATTTATGTACAAGGAGCACATACATAGCTGAAGGCTGCTTAATTAATTAGAAATATGCAGCACAGCAAATTGGCTGGCAAAGAAGCGGCAAGAGGAAAGAGTGCAAGCCCCCTGCTAACCGCAGCATCCTTGATGCATCCTTGAAACATCCTTCTTACCCCCGTAAGCCGCAGCCTCTGCCACTTTCCGGCGTTTTAAAAAGTGCAAACTGCATGTCACTAATATCTCTTCTAGTGCCAGACCGAGAGGGCCATCGCTAGCGTCCTCGCTTTCGCTCTTATATCCTTGAGGACACACAGAAAAAAATATTCACTATTTTAAATACAAATAAGAGTTCCTTTGGGTCCTAAAACTTAGTGATATATCCATATGAATTCTAACATTTTTCTAAATTAATTTAATTATCAAATAGGTCTTGCTTTTAGCTAAAAATATTAAAGGCAGAATTATATGTATTACATAATATATTTAATACCTCACTAAGCTTAACTGGCTATAAAATAAAAATGTTCAAGGCTTATTCCTGCAAATTCAACATTCATTTCTCCCAGTGTCTGCTTGGTGGCTTGTGTGTGTGGCCTGGAAATTAATTAGCAACGGAAATTGCACTAATAAACTAACAAATTTACGAGCTACATTCACGCCAGTCCAGCCCCCAAATGCCTTCGACTTCGCCTCTCTCCGTCTCTGTCTCCGCCCCTTGGCCACGCCTCCTTGTCTCTGGGCCAGGTCCTGATGCTGTTGCCAATGCCGATGGCTTTCCTTTCTGGCTTTTCCCTTTGCCTTTGCGCTTTTCCCACGCCGGAAACACTGAAGTGGCCATCATTAGGAGGCAACGAAAGTAGAAAACGAAAAACAAAGTCAAGTGAAAACAGATGGAAAACCAGTGGAGTTCAGTTCGAATTTTATAATGCTCTTAATATTTAAATTAAAAAAATATATATATTAATTAAATAAGAACCAGTAAGAACAGTTCACTCAAGGATAATTGTTATATTTATATCGACTTCCTACAGAATATCAGGACTACCTCGCCCTGCTGCTTATTTTTTGTTTATTTATTAATTTTATATTAGAAATTAAATATGGATTTTTAAATTAAGGACACAACTTTTATCAATAGCTTAGTAAGATAGGAAAAATGTTTTATAAAATCTATTATAAATAGAAAATCAACCAGACTGCTGGCGAAGGTTTTTCAGAGAATAAACGAAACATATAAAGGCTAGCAATGAATATATTTGCATATAGGTAAATATCCATTTAATTTTGTTTGTCTATAGGATAAAATGTCAAATAAAAATAGGAAAAGTATCTGGAGAGCGGGCGAAAATAACAAGATCGCCCACAAAAATGGAAATCCAATAATTTAAATCGCATTTCCGCTTTGGCTGCCACAAACAGCCGCAAAAATAAAGCCCCAGCAATCGAGTAGAAATAAAACTATATGAATATACTATATATATCTGGGGAGTGGGTTTCAGCTGGGGAAAAGTGAAAACAGTACGCTTATTCCATTGTTTTTGTTCCGTTTTTCTTTATTTATATATATATATTTTTTTTTTTTGGCTGCCAGTCAGCGAATTGTATGAAAATACACACATGAGTGTACAGCGTGTCCTTCTGCTCCTTCCGCTCCCGGTGCGGTGCACGCCCCCTTGGGCAGTCACCTGCTGACAGCAGGAATCCTTTGCAGGACCAACGCATCGTTGACTTTAAGCAAGCGAGCAAAACGCAGAGGGGCATGTGTCCGGGGGCAAGCCGGGGAAAACTAGGAGAAATTCTGGAAAAAGCGGCAAAAGCGCCCGGAAGTGGATAACACGCTCAACACGATTTTCTATGGTTGCGACGTCGGGCTGGGATGAGCCATCGAGAGTGACAGATGTTTCTGGTATTTTCTGGGGGCTTCCCAAAATGGACACAACAGCAGCCGGAAAAGCCTGCACCGTAACATGGGTGGGGAAACATCGGAAAAGTGCCAGAATGCTCTATGAAATGAAAAACAAAATCCACACACACACACTCAGGGTATGACTAGAGACATCTCAGAAAATTGGTTAATAACTGGGGCTTCAAGGAATATTTATATGTATTTTGTCTATTTAATTGCAAGTACAAAGATCTTATATTTAGTTATACTCTTTAAAGTTGCTATATTTTATTCCGTAAAGCATTTTATGCGGTTCATCCGGCACTGGCCACTGGCTTTTCTAAGCTCTCTCTCTGTTAGCCCAATTTTAATCTCCATCCCATTTGGACCCCTTTTTTTTTTGCTTTTCCGCTCATCTGCATGCGCAAATGCAATTTCACATGCAGAGTTCCCAAGTTTCAGTCGGAATGTCGTTTATTCGCATTCTATTATGCCGCTGGTAATGCGCTCCAGGTGATGTATGGCAATTTTCCCACTCCCTGGCATTTTAATGTGTGCGAATTCCTGATTTTTTAAGGCCTGGAACTTGGAAATCATTTAAAAACCACCTAAGAAGTAAGAATAAAGCAACTGGAATAGTGTTTAATTTTAAAATAATAAACTATAAAGGAATTATATTGTTAAAAGCAGTCTTACAAAGAAATCTTCACAAGAGGTTTGAAATCCCTTCGAAAATGTATCTAAAAGTATGGAATACAATTTTTAAGGTACTAAGCCTTATTTATTTTCAAAGTATCAAAGTTTTGAACAACTTTTAATTAATTTCAAAGCCCTAGTGATTTATGTTTCAAATATTAATATATTATATTATATTTATATTTTTTTTCATATATATATTTTATTATTAATATAATAACTTAAAACTAAAATAATATCTTAAAATAATATATTATTAAATAATATATCCAAAAAGTGCTTTAAAATTCATAATTGTGGTAGTATCTAATTGGTAATTACCAACAGCATTCTTTTAAATAAATTACATTATTTCTTTAAGAACTTTATTCTAATTAAATAATATATCCAAAAAGTGGCAATTACCAACAGCATTATGTTAATTAAATTACTTAAATTTTTTTGGGAACTTTATTCAAATTAAAATTACCTCAAATCTCAATATCTTCAGTTGTTATTATTATTTCTAAGTACCCTTAATTATTCCGCTAAACTACTTGCCCCTCTCCCCAACCTTTTTATTATTGCAGTATAATTTTTCGTGAGCACCCCCCCGGACAGGGGCAAAAACAACAAGGACATGTACACCCCCGTAACCTATCAAACCCCCCTTTTACCACAGCCCCCTCACATATTATGCAGGAAACATCGGCATCGTTTATACAACTGTTGCCAATCTGAGTTGCGTTCCCAACGACATTGCCGCCCTAAGCGAGATATTACCTTTTCCAACCCCCTTGTTAACCACCGCTGCTGCGTCCGCCGCCCCTGGCTTCTTTCCAGCCCCTCTGCCTACTACCCCGCGCCTCCTTTATCACTGAACCCCTGAGGGTGGCTTCAATCGCAAAAGCAAAGCTACTTTTTATGCAATGTCGTCGTGCGATTTGATTTCTTTTTTGCATATTGTTTTTGTTTTGATTTTCTTCAATTTTATATACTTTTAATTTTTTAATGCATATTTCTGTAAGCTTTGATCAGTACTTCATGTGATTTTAAGTATAGTTAAGGTGCATAAATATATATATGCAATAACTAAGTAACTAAGTGTTGCACTTAGAACCCCCTCTTCTAGCAGCTTAAAAACCAAATAAAAAATTGCAAACTTAAGACCCGTTTCCTGTGCAACATCCTGGTGAAAATTGCCTATAAAAATAACACAAGTTTTCCTTCTGCTCTATCGCTGTTACTGCAGTATATCTTCAGATTTTCTTTTTTTTTCTTTTTATATTTTTTGTTTTTGTTGCTGGCCCCAATCTTTGCCTTGTTTCTTATTACGTTGGCAATTTGGCAATTGCATCGGCATTGGCAGGACAAAAGGATTCGGTGCTAGGATTGTTTGCTTACTTCGTTGTCAGCGATTTGCATATCGTTGTTTTGTTATTTTGCTGCACTTTTTGCTCTTACTCCTTCCCCTTCATATTGTTGCTATTGTTCAGATTCTTATTTTTCTAGAGGCACTGTAAATAATATTAGTTAATATTATTTTATTAAAATTAAATATACATATATGCCGATGACAACAGTGAAAGTAATTAATTAGCAATGAAAGTTATTTATATTTTATATTCATTTATATGTTATAAATATGTCAATGATAATTCTTGCTCTTATTTTTCTAAAGGCACAGTAAATAATATTAGTTCATATTATTTTATCAAAATTAAATATACATATATGCCGCTATCAACAGTGAAAGTAATTAATTAGCAATGAAAGTTACTTAAATTTTATATTTATTTATATCTTATAAATATGTCAATGATAATTCTTGCTCTCTCTCCCTTGCTCTGTCTTTCACGCTTTGCCTGCTATGTACAAGCACAAGAGAGTTTCGTTTAAGCTGCACTCTGAAAGAGCCTTGGATTATTTCTCTCTTCTAGCGGAATCACAGGATAAAGAGAAAGGGGACTAAGACTAATGCAGGAGCTCTGATTATTTTGGTTACTCCGGTATTAGTAATATTTTTTTGCAGTGCATTACTGCGGCCACTGTTGTTCTTGCCAGTGCTGCTGTGTCCATGCAGTAAACAGTTTTATTGCTGGCCTCCATTTGCGCTGTGGTCTCCTCCGTCCTGTCGTCCTGTCGTCCTGTCGTCTTGCCGTCTTGCAGCCTTGCCGTCTCTTTCTCCCCCAGGTCTGTCCCCTGTCCTGCTCTCTGTCTGTGGTGTGCAAGTGTGTGTGTGCCCCTGTCTCCTTTGTCTCATCATTTCCGCATTCGACAGGCGGCAGACGGCAGACGGCAGACGACAGACGTGACTCAAAAATGTTTGACAAAGGGGGGAAGAGTGCGGGAGCCGCCTCAGTTGCCAAAAATGTATTGCATAATATGCCTTGGCGTCAGCACAAACAACAACGCAACAAAGGGGCGTCAAGGGGGGGAGCGAGGGGACAGAGGGTTTTCCCGAGGAAAACCCCTTGCTGACTGCTGCACTTCCGCTCTCAACGTTTTACACTTCAATTATCTTCAATTTTGCAGGGCGAATGTCTCAAGAACAATGGCCCTGCTGATTGGAATTCTTTAACTCGCTGCATGTGCTTGGAAAAGGCCCTTTCCTTCCCCATCTTTCCCCATCCTCGCTTTTCCCCATTTTCGCCAGCAAGTGTTGCATCTGCCTTCTGCACAGCAAGGAAATGTTAAAAAAAAAATATAATAGAAATTATAAATAAAAGGTAAGAGCAGCTTAAAGTGTGTGGGATATTATAATATGTTTAATAAACAATTAAAATCATTTGTGCCATACGTATTCATATTTATTAAACATTTATGCCACAAATAATAAATATTTCAGAACATTACCATCACTCCACGTCTTTAATCAACAAATTTATTTAAGAAACTTATTTATTATTCTCACAAAAAGTACTAAAATATCCCAGCAAATATATTCACTTATTGTTTAAAAACTACTTAGTTTTATTATACTTTCGAACCACGGAACTAGAGTTAAAATAAATAAATAAATACTCTCAAAATCAATATATTAATAAACCTATTTATTATCCTCACAATAAGATCTAAAATATCACAGCAAATATATTTACTTACTGTTTAAACCTTACTTAGATATATAATAATTTCAAGCCCCAGAACCAGAGTCTAAATAAATAAATAAATATTTTCAAAATCAATATATTAATTGACTTATTTATTATTCACACAATAAGTACTAAAATATCCCAGCAAATATATTTACTTATTGTTTAAACATTACTTAGTTTTATAATACTTTCAAACCACAGAACCAGATTCTAAATAAATAAATAAATATTCTCAGAATCAATATATTAATAAACCTATTTATTATTCTCTCAATAAGTACTAGAATATCCCAGCAAATATATTTACTTATTGTTCAAACCTAACTTAGATATATATTAATTTCAAACCACGTAACTAGAGTCTAAGTAAATAAATAATCATTCTCAAAATCAATATATTCATAAACCTATTTATTATTCTCACAATAAGTACTAAAATATACCAGCAAATATATTTACTTATTAATTAAACCTTATTTAGATATATAATAATTTACAGCCACGGAACTAGAGTCTAACTAAATAAATAAATATTCTCGAAATCAAGTTAAATACCTTAGTTTTTGCTCTGTGCGGGAATGATTTTGTAGAGACCTGCAAGACAGTTACAAATGCGACGACATTGTTGCCCTTTAGACTAAAACCTATCTCCGACCCCTCAAGAAAAAATAGGGGTAAATCGAACTGACGCAATGGCGTCTTGCTGATGGCATTCACTTTATTTTCGGTCGCTTCTCCAGTATTTCTCACATTGTTCTTTGTTTTTTTTCCTATTCTATTTTGTTGCAATTGTGTGCGAATTTGTTGCAATTTGATTTTCTATTATCGAATAATTTGTGAACATTCTCGCAACGGAAAGATCACAAGGGAGAAATAGATTGGTTTTACCATACAGAGGCACAAGGAGTGCAAATTGTTTTCAATTGAATGGAAATGATAAAAAATAGTCAAAATAGTCAAAATAGTTTGAAGGGAATGATTATCGAGGTGTTAATATGGGGTAAGCTTAAAAATTACCTTATAGGAGTTTATCATATACAAATAAGAATATTCCCAATAAAACTGCGAGGCATATTCCAGTTTCTTAATAAAAATGTTTGCATATATTTATGTTCAGTACAAGCTGAATATTTATATAGTAAATTAAATTAAGGAATAAAACAAAAAATGTATTGTCATAATAACATAATCTGCAACATAAAATATATATTATAAATATATAATATGTAAATATATACATAAAATCGTAATATTTACAAGATGGCCAATATAAGAGATTTCAGATTGATAATGCCACATCATAGTCTACAAAATATCTAAAAATAAACCTTTTATAATAACTTAGTATTAAGAGGATGATCTATATAGGATTTGCCCAATAGCTAATGCCCCCTTAATTTCAGGAAAGTGCCCGAAAAAAATAGTCCACATCTTAGTGTTAACCTATAACCTATTTATCCAATTGTCTCATAGCTAATCCAAACTATTCTAGTTCCTTAGCTTGAACTTGTATGATTTTAATGACTTTGGTGATCTCTGACAGTGTGTGTTTATTCATTACAACAATGTTAATCCGGCTTGTTAACAAGGAAAGCGTGTAACGAGTGGAATTCGGTTTCAGTCAACGTCATTAAAATGCCAAGTCAAATGTGATTTTGCCGAGAGAATGGCAATGGCAATGGGAATCGAGCTGAAATCTCGGCAGCAAACAAAATCAACAACAGAGAAAAAATAGGAGTGCGGAGACCGGACCGCAGGGACTAAAAAAAAAAAAAAACAAAACAGAAAANTAAAAAAAAAAAAAACAAAACAGAAAAATAAGAAATCAAAAAACCAAAAAAAAAAAACAACAACAAAAAAGTCCAGCAAAAGGCGGCCCGTGGAAATTGACAAAAGCAAACGAAATCAAAAAGCGAGAGACAATGGGCAACAGTATTGCATATTGATTGCGGACCTGAAACTTCCCTGCAATACCTATCTACCCATTCCAAGAGCTCCTCTCGGCTTTTCCATTTTCCCTGCTACCCCACCACACACCCCTACCCATACACACACACACACACACACTAACCTCTGGCAAATCAAATTGATTTGGAAATCCTTTTGGGCAACAGCGAATGCAACAGAGGGACCCGGAAAAACAAAGTTAGGAACTGGCAATGTACTGAAAAAAACTCTTTGAAATCTTTATTAAATAAGCGAAATTATAGGGAGACGGTCTTGGAAATAGAGCTTTAATATTTACTATAACATTTAATAATTTAACATTAATATTAAATAAATTAAGAATAATTCAATAAACTCTCTGATATATTTGAATATATAGAAAAGCTTACACTCTTATTTATGGCATTATTTAAAAACTTAGGGGTACCTGTACCTGCCTATTGTTAACCTGAAAATAGGTTTATGCATTGGCTGAACTACCCCGACATTTTCTTTCAGTGTGGAGCCCGTGCCCTGTGCAATGTCATGTCCCACGACAACCGGAAAAATGTCAAACCATTGTTGTTGCTGGCCGATCCGCTCCGCTTCGCTGTGATGTGATTTTTGGGCATTGCAATTTTCTAAGCGGCTTAAAGGTGTTCATTCCGAGTCATTGACTCGTCAGCCTCCCTCGGCCCCCAGTTCCACCCCTCAAAAGCCCACCGACCTTATGCAATTTGTGTAGCTTAAAGCACCGAAAAAA
Source organism: Drosophila pectinifera (assembly GCA_008042775.1). NCBI lineage: Eukaryota > Metazoa > Arthropoda > Insecta > Diptera > Drosophilidae > Drosophila > Drosophila pectinifera. The sequence continues at coordinate 8,854 of VNKC01002901.1, forward strand.
TAGTAGCAAAAATATATAAATAAATAACAAAAAAATGTCACAAAAACAGTAATAAATGGAGGCGGGTCGGGTTGGCTTTTCGATCTATATACATATCACAATGGTTATGTTTTAACAGAGTAACAGGGTATTGGGGGTATATTAATTTATTAAATAATTTAAACTATAATAAATGCTTTATTTAAATAAATTATTCACTCAAGAGTTCCTCCATTACTTCCCAAAATTTAAACAAAACTTTTTAATTAAATACCACACAGAAAGTAGATTTATTTTGTACCATATTTATTTCTATATACTTAATGATAATTATACAAATCTGTTTCTTTCAAAAACAATCATTTATATGTTTAATAAATATATGTACAATATATATTTATATGTATAATATATATTGATTAACAAATAGTAATATTCACAGTCATATTTAATAAGTTAAAAGCATTTATGCCACACATATTCATATTTATTAAAAGAGGTTTTGAAGCATTACCACCACTCAAAAATCCTTGAAATAAAAACTGTCTATTTTGCAGCCAACTCTTTACTTGTGCTTTTTTCGTGGGTGAAATTAGTTCGTTTATAAACGCCTATTAGGGTAAAAGCTTTTACATGCCATAGATATTGTTTTTTCGTACCTCGAACTGACCGCAAAAGTATATTTAAAATACTGTAGACAAGTGTAAAAAGTGGCAAAACGTTGCGCGGTTGCATTCAATCGTTTTGCGGCTCGGTTTCTGTATAACCCCCACATTGTGGTCTGGCAATTTATAGGCCAGGAATTTCCGTACGAAAAAAAAGGGAGCATTTCCATTGCGAAAAATAATTAGAAAATCGTCTTGCCAGCCAGATAGAGCTGTCTGTGTGTGTCAAGTCAGTTTTTATTTATTGATGGCCCATTAAGGCACATATGCCGGACTATGTGCTGGCAACGAGGCGTATGCGTAATATTTCATTCGATGCAATTAAATTGTTTTCCATCTTCCTGGGCCATTCTAAAGCTATTTCTGCAATCATGCTAAATTACCTCTCAGAAAATGGAGAAGGCTAAGTCAGTTGGCAAATCAATTTCAAGAGAAATTTGCAGCAAAACAGAATGACATGGAAATAAACTAAAAATAAAATTGACTAGCTGACTATTATCAAATTTATAATTAAATATATCTGCTATATGCTATTTATTTTTAAAGGAAGTTTTATTTAAGGACATTTAATTACGAGTGTTCATTTGGAATTATTTACTTTTACATACACAAAAGGCTAATAAGTGCAAGTAATAAGTTTCTGAAAGGACAGGCCTACTTTCCTTCTTAGCTGGCTATTTGATATTAGATTTAACCCTCTCAAAAAGCGTTTAATTGAATGGTAAAAAGACTAGAACCCGCTAATTAGTCAAAGGCAAAAGAATGTTTACAAATGCTTGCCGCAAATAGATAATTGGGCCCATAAAAGCTGCGGCAAGTTATGCCACACACGTTCACCGCCACTCGCTTAATATGACATGTGGGGCGGCTTGTGGAACTCCTGCTGGCAAAGGTCCTGCCACAGACAGAGCCAGGAAGAGAGAGAGAGGGCGACACGCATAGCCGCAAGTCAGCAGCAGGAGCCGCAGCTGAAGCCAGCGAAGAGAAGAGGCGAGAAGGACGCGACAGTCTTCGGGACACCTTTGCATGTCCTCCGCCACCCAAAGGCAACCAGGAGCTACACAGGAGACACTCTCAAGTTGCTCTCAATGTATGGGTTTTCCGCGGGACAGCCGCCAGAGCTAGACTTTTCCCAGGTAAACCAGTTGTCAGAGTTAGTGATCAAGTAAGTTTACTGCCAACAAATATTATTTGGAACTTTATTAACTTGATTTCAACATTTATGGAAGTTGTTTACTATTTATCTCTTTATTTTCTTTAGCTTGCCATATGGGGCATCATTTTCGGTCTAAATCAAAACCGGCAAATCAAGGACTTGGCCATAAACGAGCTGAGTACTCAGCAGTCACGGCTCCTGCAGCGTCGGAGGCCTCACCCTCCCGCATCATCGCCAGGATCTCAGGAGCCTGTCGTTGCTGTCGTGAAGGTGTCGTGTTGAACATGTTAGGTGTCTTGTCGCTTATCATGTTAAGTGGGTGCACCCACGACTACGTGGGGGGTTGAAAAAAAACCCCAGGAAAGCCATGTGTCTATGGTAATTCCCATAGAAAATATGTAAAATTTTCCAGAGACATGCAGACACACGACAGTTAAAGAAAAACAGAAAAAACAAGAGCAAAGCAAGTGAGGAAATTAGCAACAACATTTACCTCTCATCCCGATGCTAGAAATCACTGAACAAAATATTATCTGATAATAAAAAGGGAATAAAAAGATATTCTTAAATATATATATTATATATATATATAAGTTCAAATTAAATATAAAGTATATAAATATAAAAATATAAAGAATATATTTTGAAAAAAAGCAGCTCATAAGTCCACACACTCAGTCTTGAATGCTCCAAAAAACAACTCAGGGTTATCTACCTAGAAAAAATAATTTAAAAATGTACATACAATTACATCTACATCTTTATTAATATTTATTTATAAATATATATATTTATATTTATTATTTGCTTAATTTTTTCTAGACTAAACTGTACGTTCTTGGCGCACTGTGTACTCTTGAGGCTTCTCGCTCCTTGGGTCCTTTTGCCACTTGGCCTACTCCTGGCAGCTAATTTCTTTTTAAAGTGCTCCGACTCTCTCCGCGGCTACCGCGGCTGTCTCCGCCACCCTGCGATGTGATGCGAGGTGATGCTGATGCCAAGACAAGCTCATTTGCACCTCATTAAATGCTGCCACTCGACCTGATGATGGCGACAACAAGTGGAACAAGAACAAGAACCCGGACTAGGACCAGCACCAGAAGCAGAACGAGAGGCGACAGCGGCTAAATCAGTGCCCCAAAGAATATTGCACACATAGGCATGTGGAGAGGCCCCGAGGAGAGCGGAGAGCGGCCTTTGAGGGGCAAGCGAGTGGAACGGAGCCGGGGATACCTGAGCGAATGTTTACATCTCGCGGGATAATGAAGACCTCATCCACTTTCAGTTCCAGGATTGCATGCGTGGGCGCAAAACATGCGATTTTTTGAGGCTCTTGAGTGGGAACATAAATGGCCTAACGGTATTCCCAACGCCACTTGTGTTTGAAAGGATAACGCAGCGTATACGTGATGTTCCTTAGGCTCATCGCTCATACGACATGTTGCCCAGGGAGAAATAGTATACATACGAATATATTTTATTAAAAAACACCTGGCACTATATTAGTTCAAGGAAAATAAGACATTAAATTTCCACTTAGGGTTTATATGAAATAACAAAGGAAATATCACGCATACGCATTGTAGCCCGAATATAGTTTATTTAAATTTAAAAATACTTTCTTTATAAGAAGCTCTCCTTTAAATTTAGAAGTTTTCCTCTCATCTAGCACTATATTAGTTGAAGGAGATTACGACATTTAATCTCTACTAAGGGTTTATATGTAATACAAAAAGGAAATATCACGCATACGCAGTGTGGCCCGAAAATAACTTATATAAATTTTAACAGGCTCACTTTTTAAGCTGTTCTCTTTTAAATTCAGCAGTTTCCTTTCATGTGGCTTTATAATAGTTCAAGGAAAAGAAGACATTAAGTCTCTTTTAAGGGTTTATATGTAATAACAAGGGAAATATCGCGCATACGCAGTATGGCCCTAATATAATTTATATAAATTTAAACAGATTTCCTTTTTAAGCTGTTTTCCTTTAAAGTCAGCAGTTTTCCTCTCATCTGGAACAATAATAGTTCAAGGAAAATAAGACATTAAGTCTCTACTAAGGGTTTATATGTAATAACAATGGAAATATCACGCATACGCAGTGTGGACCTAATATATTTTATTTATATTTAAAAAGATTTCCTTTCTAAGCTGTTCTTCTTTAAATTCAGCAGTTTTTCTTTCATCTTGCACTATTATAGTTCAAAGAAAATAAGACATTAAATTTCTACTAAGGGTTTATATATAATAACAAAGGAAATATCACCCATACGCAGTGTAGCCTTAATTTAATTTATATAAATTTAAAAGGACTCCCTTTAAATTCAGCAGTTTTCCTCTCCTTTTACAATTTCTGATTAAATTATAATTACTGTGTGGAGCTGTTGCCCCCTGAAATGACAGCTATGCCCCACGACTAGAACTATGCCCCAATTAGACCTCGATTTTAATTGAGTTCGCATTGTGAGGAGCCCTCGAAGAGCTCGGCTTACCCACTCGTCTCCGTTGCAAATCAGCAGATCGTCAGTGAAGCATCGCTATTATTACAATATGAACAGCACTCCCGGCCCGCCTCCTCCCGTCCCCGGGGCCCTGCCTCAGCATCCATCCGGCTCGCGTTGTCCATTAAATCAAATTAACTTAATTTGGCGCACTGCGCACACAATAACGTCATCGGAGAGTGCAATTCCCATCCTTGCCTGGCTCCCCGCTTTTTTGGAGGCCCCTCGACAGGCCCTGAGCACGGCTAATAAACGTCATCGATGCATTGATGCATGCCAATTAGCAGGAGACAGCAGACAGCAGACGGCAGACAGCAGAGAGGAGACAGGATATAGCAGGCAGGCAGGCAGAAGGATCATGAGTTGGCGTAGGAGCAGGAGCTGGAACTACCCATCAGCGACATCAGCGACATCGTCAGGGACATGGACTCCTGCTCCTGCTCCTGCTCCTGCTCCTGCTCCTGCTCCTGCTCCTGCTCCTGCTCCTGCTCCTGCTCCTGGCTCCTGGCTTCTACTCCTGCTCCTGTTCCTGCTCCTGCTCCTGCCCCTGCTCCTGCTCCTGCTCCTGGCTCCGCCTGATCCCGCTGATGTGGCTGTTGCTGCCGCCTCATCTTCGGTGCCGCAAGTGCAGCAGAAAACTCAACTGCAATTGCCGCATTAATTGCAACTGTCAACCGCCTGTGACCCGCTTAACCCTTGACTGCCACCCGCCTTCCCCCTGCCTGGCTCACGCTCCTGTCAGACAAGCCGCCTGCCTGGCTGCCTGGCTGCCAGGACTCTTTCCGCCTCCAAATTCCCCGCGGCTGGAGTCAATCATCCGGACAGGCAGCACGGCGGAGAAGTACAGTGAATAACCTTATAGTTCATATAGTTATATTACTAGCTTTGCTGTTAGACTTTTAAACAAGTTTCTGACTTCACAAATAAATCTATATTGTTAATATAGCTGAGAAAGAAAATTAAATATAAACTATATGGTTATGGTTTAATTTTAATTTCATTTCTGGTCTTCATAAAAATAACTTAATAGTTAATATAGCTGAGAAACAGAATTAAATATAAACTAAATGCTTATTGTTACTTCTTAGTTTCTAGTCTACATAAATAAAGCTAAAAAAGAGAATTAAATATAAACTAAATGCTTATTGTTACTTCTTACTTTCTAGTCTTTATAATTAATACTGTATAGTTAATATAGCTGAGAAAGAGATTTAAATATAACCTAAATGTTTATGGATTAATTTTAATTTAATTTCAAGTCTTCATAAGTTATATAACTTTATAGTTAATATTGCTGATAAACAGAATATAATATAAACTAAATGTTTATGGTTTCTACTTAATTCCTAGTCTTTATAAATGAGACTTAATAGATAATAGAGCTGATATTGAGAGTCAAATATTAACTAAATGATTACGGTTTAATTTTAATTTAATTTCTAGTCTACATAAGTTATATAACTTTATAGTCAATAAAGCAGAAAAAGATAATTAAATATAAACTAAACGATATTATTGCTTGTTAGTTTCTAGTCTTCATGAATTATACTTTATAGTTAATAAAGCTGAGAAATAGAATTAAATATAATATAAATGCTTATGGTTGGTTAGCAATAAAATAAGCTTTAGGAGACTGCCAAAGCAGGTTAATTTTTAAACATAAACTTGCCTAAAATGCTTCTGTAGATCCTGTATTTATTTATTGAAGCTCCACTGTGCTTGGAGTAATTTGCTGAGCTCAATTTACTGCCGCAACTTGCTGACATCGATATTGAAAAAGCGGCGAGGGAAATGTCACACGAAAATTTGAGAAATTACTAAAAATTAAACAAGACTGACTTAGCTCTAGTTACGAAGGCAAGAGCTGGAATACTTAATTTGAAATGTTTATATATATTCTTTCCCCATAAATACACTTGGCGGAGTTTATGATTTAGAAATAAAGAGACTATTAAGCTGCCATTCCGGCAGTTTAGTGTGTGTCATCCATCTCGTAGAGTTGACAATAACCCATTTGGTTTGCTGGCTGGCCAAGGAATAAAATGAGGATCATCCATCAGCAACTCATTGACCGTCAAAGAGTTATTGTCCAAGGCAGAGATTGTGCCTGACTTTATGTCCAGGCCATTTCTTTAGAGCCGGGCTTTAAGTGATTTTTGTGGGAAGGCCAGCGGGGCGACGGCAGCGGGGCGACGGCAGCGGGGCAACTTTCAAAAGCAAATTTCCCATGAGGAGGCAAGGAGCTGGATGCTGTCGACTATAAACGTCATCGGTATTCCCCAAAGCCATTAAGCGCAAATGTATGCAACGCCCAGCCCGACCAAAAAAAGAGAAAGCAAGGGGAAAGCGGAGAGAGCTGGGAAAAAGAGAAAGAAAGGAGAAAGCGGGCGAAAAGAGGAGCGAGAGCGGAGCAAGAGCATTAAAAGAAAAGCCGAATAACTGAAAAATGTGAGCTGGCATGTCCCGCCAATATCTCACGCCCCTCCCACCGCCCACCGCCCTCTAGTCCTTGGCAACACTTCATTAGCAAGCTCCGAGAAGTGGCGGGTGCGGGAAGGGGCGGTAAAAGCCAGGAAAACCCGGGGAACACCCCGGAGGCAGTGGCTGGCTGACGTGGCAGCTCCCCCTCCCTTCTCTCAATAATTTCATTTCGCAACACTATTGGCTCGTCTTGAACTAAAAAGTAATTTCATTGATTACCAGCGAGTCCTGGCGCGTAAAGGATAACAAGCCACCGAGCGAAGGCAGTACACTGTTAAAAGCATACTATAAATAAAGTGATTAATACTTATATTACTAAGCTATAAGAAAATATTATACAAGCCAGGGATTAAGTACTTTATATATAGTCTTGGATAACAAAATGAATAAATAAAATAAAATATATAAATTTTGTCCTAATAAAACCAGGCAAGAGTGGAAAATAAACTTAACTAAGAGCTAGCTATTTAACTTTATTTTTTAAACAGCTTTATTAATCCCACCTTACCTAGATAATATATTTTCTAAAGCCTAAAAGAATTATTATTGTAATAATTATTCTCTAGTCAGGTTACCACATTAAAAATTATTTTAGAATAAAAAAATAAGAGCTAGCTACTTAACTTTATTTTTTAAACTATTTTATTAATCCCGCCTTACCTAGTAAATATATTTTGTAAAGCTTAAAAGATCTATTATTGTAATAATTATTCTCTTACCAGTTTACCATATTTAAAATTATTTCAAAATTATTTTAGAATAGAAGAATAAGAGTTAGCTATTTAACTTTATTTTTTAAATTACTTTATTAATTATACCTTAACTAAAAAATATATTTTCTAAAGCTTAAAATCTCTATTATTAGCTCTATTATTATAAATATTTTCAAGCCAGTTTACCACATTTAAAATGATTTCAAAATTTAATTTGTATATTACCAAACTATAAGAAAATATATTTCAAGCCAAAGAACAATTGTGAACTAAGAAAAAAATATATTCCAAGTCTTGGCTGACAAAATGAATAAATAAAATGGAATATATACATTTAGGCCTAAAAAAAACTAGGAAAGAAGTGGAAAATAAACCTAAATAAAAGCTCACTATTTAACTTTACTTGTTAAACTACTTTATTAGTCATAATTAACCTAGAAAATATATTTTCTAAAGCTCAAAAGCCCATATATTTTAATAATTATTTTCAAGCCAGTTTACCACATTTGTATATACATTTTGTATATAATAAACATACCTAAAATCGTAAGTACTCATGTATATAACTCTCAAAGCTAGGTAACACCTTTTCGCACAGTGTAATCAGCCGAAAGCCAACCCATAACCAAACCAAACCCAAACAGGAGCGAAGCGAGCAGCGACACCAGCCACTTGGGAGTTGGCAGGGGAATTGCTATTGCCATTGAAACTGGTATTTCTATGGGGCTCCCGGCCGAGGGGGCAGGATCTGAGGACCAGGACCCTCGGAGTGCCAGTTGCAGTCAGCTTGCGGTTGTTCCGTGGCCGAGGAGGGTTCGATATGGGATCCATTGTGGCCCCGTAAGTAGCACTTTCATAAGCAAACACAACGAGCGCAAATCAAAATCGTAAAGCGTTCGCTTTCTTAAGTAAATCAAATAAAAATAAAACAAATCATCGATGGTCTTCGATAGACGCAGCTGCACAGTGGTCATAATTCGGGTTTTATTACAAAAAATTTATTTGATACCTAATTTATATTTAATAAAAATAAATTCCTGATTTTAAATAGGGGAAACAAATTAATTAAAGTGCAAAGCCTTAACAAATATGTTGAATTTTAATGATACAAAAATAAAGGAAATGCTAAAAAATGTGTGGAATAAATTTAAAAGTCTCATTACAGATATTTTATCATTTATTTTCCATTTTTATTATACAAAAATATTTTGGAACATATTTTATATATAAAATCAATAAATTCCTGATTTAAAAAGAGAGAAACAAATTAATTAAAATGTTTTTGGCAAAGTCTTAGCAAATATGTTGATTTTTATTGATAAAAATATATGGAAAATGAAAATAAAATGTGTGGAATAAATTGTAAATTGCTTATATTTCTCAATACAGTATTTTTTTAATTTTTCTTCGGGTTTTAATATACAAAATTATTTTGTAAGATATTTTATATATAAAATAAACAAATTCCTGATTTAAAAAAGAGGAAACAAGGTAAGTAAAATGTTTTGTTGCAAAGCCCTAACAAGTATGTTTTTTTGATAAAAAAAATATTGAAAATTCTAAAGAAATGTGTGGAAAAAATTTAAAATCTCTTGCAATTTTCTTATAATTTTATCTATAGTAATATCCCTATAAATATTTATCAGCGGTGTCACAGAAATCACTAAACAATAAAAGACAATGAAAAAATTGTCCAGAAGTAAGCAATTAAATATTTAGGCTTACAAAGGCAGTACTTGAAGTGATTTCAAATTAACAGCGATTTTTTTGCCACCCCGTGTACAAATATTTAATAAATTTAAAGCATTTGAACATGTTTGTTTTCTACAATGCATGACTTATACTGCAAGATATTTGGCTAATTAACTTTATTAAATAGAAAACGTGAAAAGAATGCCACAGAGCCCTGGGTAGCCCCACGGTGTTAAATGGATAAATGACTGACTGTCAGCCTTTGTCTGCCTGGGTCCGGGCAGGGTCACTTCGCCTCCTTTGCCCCATTTCCTGTCCCCTGGATACACTTGCTGGGCAATCAGAATGTCCTGCCCCTTGAACCCCACACAGAAAATGAATGATTGGATCAATGACGATGAGTGAATGAGTGGGGTTACTTTTTGGAGGTCATGGGGGCGGGCGTAGATGCCGCCCCACACAGTTTCCCTCCCCCCAAGGCGATTTAATGGCTTTGTTGCCGTGGGAATCGTTTCCCAATGCCTTTAATGATAAGCCGCTCTCTTTCTTGGGGCTTCCCCTTCGTCGATTTCCCAGCAGCGAAATTAAGTTATCAAACATGCATTACGCCAAGTTAACATTAACAGTGCTAACATTAATTCACAACCCGGGGGGATTCCCTACTCCTTTCCCTTTTATACACAACTAAATAACTAAGACTTTTATAAATATATATTTAGTTAACTTTAGATTCTGGTACCTTGAATTACCTATAACTTAAAATATTTCTGTAAAAAACACTTTAACTTAAAATCCAAATAATTATGAAACAAAAACAGATGTCATGTTTTTTATTTATATTTTTTTAAGTATAACTCTATCGTAGTAGTTTTGATCTTTCACAGAAAACACCTTTCAAATATAAAAAAGATCTTCTTTTAATACGAAATTCCTATGGTGTATATAAAATATATATAATATTAATTTTGTATTAAAAAATTAATTCATATATCTCAAATCGAGTTATAATAATATATAAAGTTAATCCCATTTTTTGCCATGTGCCTGTTTTCCTCAGCTATCGACCTCGAGCTTAACTAATGGCAGAAAACGTTCCCTCGAAATTCCCCAAACAATTGAAAGTGGCCGGGAAAAGTCGAAAAAAAGGGTGCGGGAAAAGCGGGGGCAAAAGAAAATCACCAGCGGTAACTATGGAGAAAAGCACTCATCGTCACAGGAGCCTGCCCGCTGATTAAGTTCCAGTTTGCTTAAAGGATATGGGGAAATCGGGGAACTTAACTCGGATATACCTTTATTATTATTTAACCATAGTAGCGTATGAGTAATATTCGATTTTACAGCTTTGTGGAATTAAATCTAGAATACTTATAATCCAATTTCTATTAAAACTTAAACAATTATTAAATAAACAATTAAAATTAAATTAATTAAATATAATATGAAGATTCTTTGCCACTGGCATAACTCAATATATAATTGTTTAAGTTTCCTTATTGAAAATATGCCAATGTAACCGAAGTACTTGAAAAATATCCCCTAAGCAACTTAAACAAATTACATCGAAAACTTGCAGCATGGCTAGAAATTCATCCTGCTTTTCTGCCGCATTTAACGCAGGATAATGGAAGTGTGAAGCATTGCGTATTTCGTCCTAGGCTCACCATCTGCCTAACGTCGGAATAAAATGATTTAATGGCAAACGCTGCGCTGGATGCCCTCGATCCTTCCATATCCTGCCAAGGCCCAAACAATAAGTCTAAGTGCGACCAAAAATGCCAGCAGCACATGGACAGCTGCATATCCCTTTCCTCTCCCTGGATCCCGATGTCCTGCTCCCTACTCCCTGCTCCCTGCTCCCTGCTCCCTGCTGCCTGCTCCCTGCTCCCTGCTGCCTGCTGCCTGCTTCCTATTCCCGGTCGCTGGATCCATGGATCCGCAGTAACCATCCAACAGCCGCCTAGCTGAACTGAAATTATTGGAAAATTCATTAATAAGCGAACGGGAAATGGGAAAATTGCGCGAACGCAGCTAAACAACAGAAACGCAAGATGGCTCAACGAAGGTGCACTGATAAAAACAATCGAAAAAATATGTTTAGTAATATAAACAAAAAAAAATACAAAGTAAAACAATAATTCAACCAACTTAGAATTCATGTAGAGCACTTACAAAACGTTCTTAATATTATTAAAGAAGGACTTACACCAATTTTAAGTTTTAATTTATCCAAATTCCTTTTTTTGTATATGCTTGAAGTCAGTTTTCATTTTTAAATTGGTATATATATTTAATAAATTAATAATTAAGCTATGAAATATTTTAAAGAGTGTTCCAACACACAGCAAGTATTTTAAATGAATTAATTAAGTGTGATATGGTTTTGTCAATTGCTAAAGAACTCTAAGTATATATTTTATTATATATATTATTATTATTCTAGTTATAATACATACATAATATTATGTAATTTTATTATAAATATAATAATCTGAGAGGAATAAGCTTTTCAGAAATTTATATGCTTTCAAAATCCTTTAAAGGAAAGGTATTTAAAAATATATAATAAATAACGAACGCCAATTAATTAATTTTAAGTAATTAAAAGCCTATCTTTCCAATGAATTTCTTATTCCAATTTAAGGAAATACTGAATTAATATAGTTTCTATAACTAGAATACTTGTTCCAGCTTAGCTTCTCTATTTTTTTGCAGTGTTACAGAGCGGAAGCGGAGATGAGATGAGGTCGACGGATAGACAGTTAGACAGTTTCGTTTAATTGCACCCACATGGACTCCCTCACACACACACATACACACACACGCACATCCGCTGAGACACACACACACAGGCACACCAACACACTCACACACACATATGCAGGCCGTTGTGGGGCTTCTGTTTTGTGTTTAGGCTGCATGAATAATTGCCAAACTGGTTTCGCATGCCGCGAGGTGCGTTTTGCTGCGGGGGCTCCAAGGAGGCTGCAGGGCGGAGGGCAGGGGGCTTTCAAGGGGACTTAGGGGGGCCACAGGATCCCAGGGGATTGCCGAAAGCCGAAACGGCACTTAAATCATCAATGAATGAATGCCCGAATTGGGGAACGAGGACGAGCGAATATGTGGGCCGGGTCGTGAAGCCAATAAGCGGAACAGCGAAATTCGATTGGCCAAATGATCAATTTAATTATGATAAATGCAGCCAAGTAGGTGAAAAAGAAAATGGATAAAATATATAAAATTAAGTAAAAATAGTTGAGAAAGCCTTTAAGTTGCTTAAGCTTGAAATGCTCGAAATATTGTCTATTTACGACCACTGACCCAGACACAGAAACTGAGAAGTCCTCCAAGAAGTTGTGTGGCCTCTTGTGGCTGTTTTTTTTTTCGACCCGCGGCCGAGGGCAAAGGTCACGCGACCGCAAAAGTATCACAATCCCCAAAAGCTGACCACAGACACTGGTACGCCTCAGTCTAGTTCTGCGTCTGACTTCGGGGACCCCCAGTTGAACCCCAATCCCAATCCCAGCCCATTCCCATTCCCAGCTCGAAGAATCCAAGCTGAGGAACTAAACTAAACTGGCTACGTGCCAGAAGATGTACACAGACAGAAACTGGGTTATATATATTTATAAATAGATTCATTTAATAATCATAAGTCAACCAATACTGGGTTATATATATTTATTAATGAATTACTTAATAATAATAATCAAAAATCAAATTCTAGACTTCCCTCAAAAGAGACGCCACTAACAATATTTACCATAAAGTTCTACTATTAATTATTAATATTAATAAATATATATATTAAATTACTATTTAATTATATAAATAAAGAAGAAAATATTAATTCCCCTTGGAAAAATAAAACAAACCTAAGTTCTAAAAACACCCAGGCATTTCCCTACTTTTCCCAAAAGCTTTTATATTTTTGCCACAATAAACTATATTCCAAATGAATCCATGAAATTATTTTCAAAGTGTACCCTTGCCGCCTGACTGGAGATACTCGTATATATTTTATTGGGTTTTATTGATTTTATAAAAAGGTTATATCTATGACTCCGACTGGGAATCGGCAGCAGGAGGCAGGGGGGACTGGGGATCGGAGAGCAGCCAAGTTGAGGCATTTTGGCTTTTAATTTCAATTTGACAAGCAAAACAGTTGGCACTTTTTCGCTCCCCGGCTACGTGCGAATCGTTTGGGGAGTCTGTGGAGTCTGCGGAGTTTTCCCCACATTTTCCCGCCCGATTTTCTCCCATTTCCGGCATATACTTACATATATATATATAGATATTGCCGTCCGCATTAGAGTCGCAATTGAAGACACGAACAGAAGTCGACGTTTTACAATAACTCACGGCATTTGATGACGGCTTTTGGTTTTTCCTACGAGTATCTCTCTGTATTGATGTAAGGTGCGGGGCGTAAATGTAGGGTCAGCTGGAGAATATTAGAGCTTACAAAAGATAACCCCTAATTAAAGGTATTCTGAGTCAAATAATATTCAGTTCAATACTTTTAGACATAGTTTTTAATTAATTTAGATGGGATTACTTTTCTGATAAGGAATCATAATTAGTATTAATTTTTACCCTGCTTAAACCAGCCCAATTTAGTATTTTAATATCTCCCCAGATCAGATATATCCCCAAGTCCAATCAGGTGAGTGAAACGCACTGTAAGCCTTACGCGTATGAGCCCCAAGTTACCCACCGCCCCATGTACGTGCGTTTAAATCTTCGATAACTTTTCCGCCCCGAACGTGACTGAAATGCACTGCGACCCAGGGAGACTGCCAAATGTCCAAATGGTTCCGAAAAGTGTGTACATCTCCAGGAGCTCGGGCCGAGTGTGTGCGGCACATAGCATATGATTTCGGAATTTAGTGAGACGCCCCAGACCTGAAGTGAATGAGGCAAGGAAAAAACAGGAAAAGTGCAAAAACCCGATGGGGAAAGGGGGCCAAAGTGTCTGTCCCGGGGCCTTTGTTCCCCCGAAAAACTGGTGTCCGTATAGGTTCGAGTTTAAAGTTTCTTTAAATTAAGTGCAAAGTGCCTGGCCTCAAACATTGATTTTTAGTATGTGTGCGGCCTGGAGGTGTTACCTTTGCTCTTTACAGGTAAGCAGGCAATTTTAAAACAAAAAACCAAAAAGCAAATTTAAGGAGGCAATTTCAAAATAAAAAACTTAAAGGAAATTTAAGGAGGCAATTTTAAAACAAAAAAAAAAACAAAAAGGAAATTTAAGGAGGCAATTTTAAAACAAAAAAAAAAACAAAAAGGAAATTTAAGAAGGCAATTTTAAAACAAAAAACAAATAGGAAATTTAAGGAGACAATTTTAAAACAAAAAACAAAAAGGAAATTTAATAAAAGTGAATAGAATCAATCGAAGAACGAATCCAGGAATTATTGATAAATGTCTAAGTAGCTTTTCCCTTTAGATTGCCTACTGTTCCCCCCTCTAAAGCTTTTCATTAATATAACTTCTTTTAAATGTATAAAATTGCATTTTCTTCATATTTAAAATCTGTAGAAAATACAGAGAATAATTTGCTGAGAACGATTAATTTAAATTGCCACACATCTGTGCATTTCTTATCTAATCGAATGACTTTAACAAATTATGGCTTTGCCAGAGGCAAAAATTCCTTATTGAAACATGCACTTAATATTCAATTTTGCAAAAGCCACTGATAAATCAAATGTACTTCAAATGCCTCGCAGCCTTGGCCATTTGTAAGAAATATTACTAAAATGCTGCCAGATTATCAATATAGACAGAGTCCATTCAGGGAAAGCACTTAAATGTCTAGGCTTGTGGCGAAAATAAAACGGAGGAGACATATGTTTGCAGCTAAGAAGGCGCAAAACTTCCGTTTTCGAATCGAACATTTTTCGTTGGGAACTTTTCAACTTCCCAACTTGTTTCCGGAGCCATTGCCGCCCCGCCTTGCCAGCCGCCCCCTAAACAATTTTCTGGACACAGCTGGCCATTAAATGCAACTTTCTCCTTCTTTTTCCTTGTATTTCCTTTGCCATCTCTCTCTTTCTCTACACTGAGGAAACAGTTTGAAGTTCTTTTGATATTGGTAAGCAAATATATTACATATTAAGTATTAAATATAGGCGATCTAAAGATTTTGTCATTTAAAAATTTCCAGACTCAGAATTTTCGGAATTTAGAGATTTTGAAAAGTAGAGATTTTGAAATCTCATAATATAATTTAATAATTTAGATAAACCATAAATTTGAGATTTAGAAATGTAGAGAGAAATGTTTAGAGATTATGAAATTGACAGATTTTAAAATTTTTGTGGATCTCATTATTTAGAGATTTCAAAATGTTGACTTCGAAATTTAAATATTTTTAATGGAGATATTTCAAAATATAGAAAATTTTAAGGCTTATATATAAAGAGATTTTTAAATATTTTTTATGTTTTATATTTTATATTTTGAATATATATATAAATATCATAATGTAGAGATTTCAATTTAATAGATTTTAGAATGTAGACTTCGATGGAAATTTAGAGACTTCGAAATTTAAAAATATTAGAATAAAGAGATACGAAAATGTAGGGCTCTCAAAACCTCAAAATTTGGAGGTTTCATAATGTTGAGATATTAAATTTAGAAGACTTATAAATTTATAAATTTAATGGTTTAGATATATGAGAGTTGGAGACTTAGAGATTTAAAGACTTAAAGATTCAGAGATATGGAGATTCAGGAATTCAGATGGAAAGATTTGAAAAGATTTGATAGAGATTTTAAATCTTATAGATTAACTTAAGAAACTTGACATATTTTTTGGGAAGTGCAACTATCTTGGACAAGCAGCAAACTATTGAAGATGGCCTGCAGCAGATGTGTGTGTGTGTGTGTTGCCCCCCCACTAGAAAACAGCTCCCCCTGCCCGGGTGTTGACATCTCTGTCCCTGTCTCTTTCCCTATAACCCCTTGTATCTTCTGGCCTGTGGGAAAATGTGCAAGGAAAATGTGCAAGGAAAATGTGCTGGGAAAATGCAATGACAAATAGGCGACAAAACGAAATGAGGAATATCCAAGGAGGAGCGCCAACGAGATGAAGAAATGCTCGTAGAAGGAAACGTTCCAGCTGAGATTAGAAAAGCATTTGTTCCAATCAAAAAGCCAACAAAAGCAAAACAGAGCGACCTCCTAGTGGGTGCAATATAAGTCGAGGGGGGGCTGGAGGGTCTCAGCCGAGGACGACAAGGCCACGAAGCCTGCATGTCCTTTAGCCCCGGCGAAACAAAGTGAAGGGAGAAAGAACAAAGGACAAGTGTGTGAAGATAAACTGCCGAGGCACGTGAATGTGGTTGACTTCTGATGAAGCATCCAATGGCGGGGAGGGGGGCTGAAAACTAGGCTAAAACGGGCTAAAAGAAGGCTCAAAGGGGGGCTGGAAAAGAATAGTCGCCGGCTGTCACAGCAAGGCCAAGTTTCAATTAGTGTTGGCAACTTAATTAAGCATAAATAACAAGGCGAGAAAAATGGAAACTATATCTAGGAAGGCAGGAAAAAAATTACCATTGGCAGAAGGCATTAGCATATCCTAGGACAACGAGCTTATTTTATTTTATCTATTTTACCGATTTTTTATATACTTTGTATTCATTACTATATGTTTATTATTATTACAAACATTATATATATTTTTTAAGGAGTTCAAATCACTAGTTGAGCCAGCAAGCTACTCTGCAAAAGGGTATTAGCCCATCAATCCAGGCAAATAGATGAATATCCAGCTGACTGACTGAATGAGCGAGTGAATAAGCGTCTGACTGAGTGACTGAGTGACTCAATGACGGAGTGGCTAAGTGAGTGAGCTGAATGAATGGCAGCGGACAGGATGCGGCAAGGCGTTGTCATTTGCTATTCCCATTCTGCATCCGCATCTGCATCTTGGCAACTCGCTATTGTTAAATGCATGAAAAATGACTGACACGCCAAAAGGGTGGCAGGTTGCAGGTTGCAGGTTGCAGGTTGCAGGTTGTGAGATCCCTCAAGAATGCCCCGCCAGGCGCCGTAACTCATACGCCACGTAGCCCCGCGATTTATGGCCATCGACTGCAAATGAACAAAGGTGGGTATCCCTGTTCCCCTTTGTATCCGCTTGCTCTAAGCTAAAAGGACACGCAGAGAATTGTCAGGGTAACAAAATTAATTTCTCTTTTAAGTTATTCTACAAAATATAACAAAATACTGAATAAATCCCAAAAAACATTAAACATTGTACTGTTCAAAGTTATTTACCGTGTAAGCCAGCCACTTTTCTAGCCCGTCCCTTGACAAATTGCATTGGCGCCTGTTTATTGAATTACAAAGGCAAATGGCTAATAAGTGAAAGGAGTGAAGGATGGCTGGCAGGATGGCAGGACACCGTGGGAGTTTGGCTGGCAAGCCCGAGGAGAGGCTGGCTGGCTTATCAGATGTGGCACCCTCGCCGGGATTGCATGGTCAATCGCTTTTAATTAAGCAAGCGGCCAAACGAATTAATTAGCTGTAATGCCAGGCCTACACTGTAACAAAATGGGGCTTACGAAGGTCTAAATAAATTAGACTATTAATTAAATTAAACATATAATTCTATAATATATTTTTTAGTAACATTTGACTTTTTAACTAACTAGAAAAAATGTATAAAAAATTCGTATAAACTTATAACTCTTTAAAAGATTTTTTAAATAACATTTGACTCTTTAACTAACCAAAAAAACTTTATAGAAAATTTGTATAAACTTATAACTATTTAAATGATTTTTTTTAATAATATTTGACTCTTTAACTTACCGGAAACCTCTTTTGAAACTTCTTACAAACTTATAAATCTATAATAGATTTTTTAATAACATTTGACTCTTTAACTAACCAGAAAAACTTTATAGAAAATTCGTATAAACTTATAATTCTTTAAAAGATTTTTTTAATAACATTTGACTCTTTAACTAACCAGAAAACTCTATTGAAACATCTTATAAACTTATAATTCTATAATAGATTTTTTAACTAACCAGAAAAACTCTATAGAATATTCTGGTAAAATGTCAAAAATTCAGTTCGCATTTTTAAGGAAATGTAGGTTGATTTTCCTGTTCTTCAAGTAACTCTACTTAAATTTAAGAACAAGCTTGATTTAAAAAGCAAGTGTTATAAGATTAAACAAAATATTTCTTGGTTCTATAATTTTTTTTACAGAGTTGAGAGACCTCCTTGCTGTTCGCAGTTGACGACGTTGTTCAAATCAATTTGCTTGGCCGCCCAACACGCTGTGAACTAAGGCGATTTGAGTTTGATTAGCAAAATGCCAGAACTCATGCACCTGCCGGAGGGACTGGGTGGAGCCCCAGGACAGGTGGAGCGCCAGCAATTTGCATTTAATGCGCCACATTTGTTCCTGTCCGCTCGCGTGGCCAACTCGATGGGAAGATGGATGCGAATAATGCCGAGGGTCTCCTGGGTCCTCGGATTCAGCCGGCGGTTGATGGATGAAGGATGAAGGACGTTGCTGTTGGTAACAATGGAGTTTACAGCTAACAAGTGGTCGGGAGTCCTGCATTCTTCAGTTAAATACAAGCATTTAGAGGTTTTGAGTTGCTACAAAAATGTTACAATAGTATTTATTTCAATATTCCTTTGCGGTATTCATTTAATAATAATAATTTACAGATATTTAAAACCTATTTGATAATTTCTGTATGAGCCAGGACTCGAACCCACAAGCCATGTGCAAGCGAGATGCATAGAGTAGGTTACAACTTTACTATCCTATAACTACCATGGCTACCATGGCACCAAATTTTAAGACAACAGCTATACGGATCTATTAATTATATCTATTTACTTAATTAATGTAAAAATTAATTAATATAATATATATATTAATATAAGAATTCGAATATATTTAAAACCTATTTGACAATTTTTATGAACCTTAATCACCCAGCGAGATGGAAAGAGTAGGTAACAACTTTACTGTCTTATAACTACTAATCAACTTCTAACTATCATCTAAAATTTTAAGACATCAGCTACACGGTCCTATTTATAATTTCTAGTTACTTAATTAACTTAAAATGGTTCCACATCGATACGAAAAAATCTTCCTAAAACCTCTTCAATTATTTATTAAGTTCCCTTTAAAGTTCTTCAAGTATGTTATTTTTTTCTCAGGCCATAAAAGTTCGCCTAACTTCCGTTCTTGTTTTTTTTCGCACTCTTTACGCCCAATTGGCATCATTTATTATACACCAATTGATTTACTTAAATACTCTAATCGGCTTTACTTAATTGTCCCCTTGAACGACGGGCAGAATTTATTCTATTAACTACGAGTACTTGGCACATGAAGTGAGACTCGAGTGGCGAACAAATGGCGATGCGGAAATCGGTTCACTAAGTCGGCCGGAAAAGGGAAGACGTGGAAACGTGGAAACGTGAAAACGTGAAAACGTGAAAAGTGCGAGGGCAACAAGCGGAAATGACTTAATAACCAATAAAGTTTTGTTTTATTTATTCGCAAATATAGCGTTAAATCAGCATAATAGACGAGGAGCGGGAGGTCTGTGGGCTGTGGGCTGTGGATTAACGCACCGGCGACTACTTTGCGGTAATTGAAGTTTTTGAATAGTAAATAACCGCCTTGTTTGGCCCGCCACGCCCCCGCACAATTGCCCCATTGTTTAGCCCCTGGGCCTGGGGCCATATATCAGAGGTCAGGCTGTCTGGCTTTCCTCCACCAGAGCGCTTTCCCACCGGGGAAAAGTGGCCAGCCCCAGCGATAGCAACAAATAGAATAAGTGAAACTAAATGCTCAGCGAGGGTTGAACTCGACCACAGGGATACTTATTAAACTTATAAAAAATTAAATTAATTAAGGACATTTTCCGTAATTTATATACATATAAAACAGGGTCGGAAAATTTCTTTACAACTTGTACTTTAACTTTACTTTACTAATTTACTTTTACTAATTTATTGACAAAATATAACTCTTTCTACAGTTGAATAGTTATTTTTCTAAGGCATAGCTATTTTTTATACAATAATATAATTTATATACATATAAAACAGTGTCAGAAAATTTCTTAACCTCCTGTACTATATGCACAGAATGTAAACAAGGCACCAGTGCGGTCAAATTTTAATTTATTGACAAAACATAACCTTTTCTAGAGTTTAATAGTTATTTTTCAAAAACATACATATTTTTTATACAATATTTCACTAGATCTTATCAGATTTTTCTTCATATCTAACCGTTTAATGATATTATCCAAATTGTTAATGCTAAAATCTATTATTTTAGAAACTCTTGTTCCTTCTACGAACCATATCAAAGCCTCCAAATATTTATTAATAAATTGAAAAGGTTCCAGGATAGCTGAAAGTCGACTCCTTTTCCCAATCGTCCAGGTGACGGGCATAATAAAAATATTTGCGCAAATGTTGGGGCCAAAAAGGGAGCGGACAAAGAACCGGCGCTGATTGTGTATGGCTCACGTAGTCGAACCGCAATAAATATTGATGAGCGCACAAACACAACATTAAAACATTGTGCGTAAACCCGACTAGTCCTCGGACCAGGACCTCCTCACTTCACTAGGCATCCCCCGAAAAAAATTCGGTCTCGGTCCGAAGAGCAGCAACAGTTAAAGGCAGTAACATTTAATAACAATAATAATGCTAGTCCAGGAAATTCGAGGAGGACTTCGCTTTATTTTTATGCCAATTGCTGCGGCAGGCATTCGGGGATGGAGGTGGTGGAGCCGGAGGAAAAGGTCCGATGCCAAGGTGAAAGCTTTACGGGAATGGCCCAAACCCACGCCCACGCCCACGTCTAGGCCCTGGCCCCGATCCAGGAAAATATATATATTAAATATTTACGGCCGCAACGGGGGAAAAAATATGTCTTAAATTACACTCCAGCCAAATCATAGCCACAGCGGGTAGTTCTGTCTGTTTGGAAATGAAAAATATCTCGAATTTACAAATAATTCGGAGTTCTGATAATTGGAATTAAGTTACTGCTAACTATAAGCTTAAGTTTCCTTAAAATTAATTTTTTTTATGTGTGTTTTCAAATACATTTTGATTAAAATCAAAATAAGGTGTAATTCTTTTGTAATCTTAACGAATATAAAAATTAAATTCACTTCTCAGGTAGTTTATAAGCTTCATATTTTAAGTGCATTTAATTCGCTTGGGTTTAATTATTTTAAAATATTTAATATATTTATTTTTGATATATATAAAAAATTTCAAATATTTGAATACTTAAATTCGAAACTTATCTATAAGGAACTCCTATATATATTAAATTTAAATCAATTTTTGTATATAAAATTATCAGTAAATTTAATTCTTTTAAAGCTTTAATCAGAAAGCTTATATAATAAAAAAGAAACCAAGTTAAGAAGTCTATAACAATAAAGACACTCTAATTGATTAATTTTTAAATATTTATATATTATATTATATGTATTGTATTTTATATATTTTTCTAAAACAATAAAGGCACTTAAATTGATTAATCTTTTAGTTTTTATATATTATATTATATAGTAATTTATATATATTTTTCCACTTTTTGCCAACTTTCTGTTTAACCCTCGCCTGCCAAAGTTATTGAATTGACCCACACAGCCGAGGGTGGTCTGTGTGTTTTATTCCGTGTGTGGGTGGCCGTGTCTAGAGCTTCATTTAGTTGGCAATTTCTCTAATAGGTTTACACTCAATCTGCCACATTTTCCGCTCGCCCCCCACACCCCCCTACAGGGTAACCCTGCCACCCCGCATTTTCAAAAAATCCTTGAACCTCGTTTGAGGCTTGGATATTGGAGAGTGTTCCAAAGGTCATCTTCGTCCTTGAGAGAAATGTGTGTGGGGGCTTAGACTGGGACTGGGACTGGGACTCTCCTCAATTAATTTGCGGCCGGGCAGCAATTGATAATTATCGAAATAATTGATGTAATTGCCCGCGCTTGACCAAATCGAATCCCGCAATCAATGACGTCGCCCCCTCCCAACCACAGAATGTGCGGTCAGCATATCTGAGCGATGCAACTGGAGTTGTCTTATTATAGGCACTGGAACAAAAAGGTTATTAAGGGATTAGGATATAGAATACTTCGAGTACACTAATAAATATCGATAAGTATCGATTCAAAATACCTGAGACTTAAAATATACATAGCAAGCGCAGCCAACTTCACTTGGAATATAGCGAAGCCAATGAGAAGAACTTATATGAAGATTAAATCATTTATAAATTGTTTATATACTTAGATCTTTATAAATAATGTCTAAGTGTCTCAGTAAAACAAGTTTTTTAATTACTTTAGTTCTAATTATATTATGTAAACTAATATATGTGTTTTAACTAAGTATTTAAGTCACTTTATATCAGCTTACACAAATATTAGTTTCTATATTCAAATTCCCTATAAAAACTAAACAAAAATCAATACACTTGAATAAATGTATTACTTATAAATTTCCTGTAATAAAACACCTAAAAATCGAATCATTTTTGATTAAACAAATACACAAATAGTTTGTAATATAGCTTATTTAATTTAATTTCAAATATTTCCTGTGTAAGGACAATGGTGTCATGGTGTGTCCAAGGGTCTTGAACTGAACCGAGCAGCAGGTCGACTTGAGTCGCCTTCCCTCAGCAATTGTGCTGACAACGCAGAGGGGGGTCCGAAGTGAGCGGTATTTTCGGGGGTCAGAGATCCCCAAGTTGTGACACACTTAACATGCAACTTGTGGTCGCTTGACACTTGTCTCTGCTGTCTTAAATCGAAGCCGAAGGGGCTGCACCCAGACTCGAACTGCTCAAATAAGAGCTTCAAAGTTAATTGGTAAATCTGTGTCATGACATTGTTTACCCAGCTGAAAAATTAGAGATTATATGTTGAATTACCACAAAAGAAAATACCTAAAAAAAATAAATCTATTTGTTAATCTTAACTAGAAATTGGGAAAGCATTTCCTTAAGCTAGATTTTAGAATATGCTTTCCTGTGAACTTTAGTTGTGATTAATATGTTTTGAAATGTTTTAAAATAAATCTCTATAAACTCTTTCCCATTACTGTTCCCTCCTTCACAGATTTCCCCTATATTTTATGTATATAATAGTGCATAGCTCTTAAGATTTTATAAAGAAAATGTCTTAAGAGATTGGAAAACCCTGACAAACCTCTATTGTGAAAATCAGCGATAAATCTGTCGGTTGCTCTTCAATTTTTAAGCTAGAAACCGCACAGCTTCGTCCTTTTTATTTCCCCTGCTTAAACTGCATTTCCCAGCAGTTTTCCCGCAACGGCAAATATTTGTAGTTTTCTTTTTTGTTGGCCAGCAAAATATAAACGCAGAGCAAAATAAAGGAGATTTCAGTTAACAAGTTTTAGTCTCTTCATATGCTTTGACAAATCCTTTGGCTGTGGCAAGGACTAAGAATGAATTTGGTCTTCGGACAGGACAATTGCTCTGGAAAATGTGATGGGCAGGAGGGGAAAGAGCGAAGGAGAGGCCATTGAGTGGAAGGACGTGTCAGGGGAAGGAGGGCGGTGGCAAGGTGGCAAGTGTGTCTGGACATCAAGACAAACATGTTGTTGTAACTCACAGTCCTTGGCTCTGATTACAAAGTAAGCCGTTTACTTTGGCTGTAGTTTTGCTTTATACAATCAAGTCAGTCCAAGGACACCCGGGATAAAGATATCTCTGGGATATTCCCTGCTCTAAGACACCTAAATGAATATATATCACTTAAGTCTTATAATATGTTGTTCTATAATTTCTATATATTTTCACTGGTGAATTTAAGCCTTTAAGTTTTCCCGTTCTCGCCTTTTGCAATCTATAGGGAAATTTCTTTGGCATTTTTTTTTTGTTTTGTTATTGTCCCATTTTTTACCAGCTTCCGAAGGATCCATCGGCTTGGTGAGCGTGTCACTTCCTGTCGCTGTTCATCACCCCCCTGTATCCTATCGGCGAAGAGTGCTTTGCTGTCCTTTTGTGACTTTATTATAAACAAATAGGAGTAAAAATTCTTCTTGGCTCTCAGCGTGCTTCTATCGCCTGCTGACGATGACACGGCAAAAAACACAGGATGCACACACCAAAAGGGGGTGCACAGAGAGAAATTCTCAGAGTATATTGAGCTGTAAATATTTATAAATATATACACAAAAGGTAAAGACTTAATTGCTATATTTTTCAAACCTTCTATAAATATTTTGCTCTTTGTTTTAAACTTTGGGAGAGGGGAGTTAGTTATTTTTTAGAAGCCTGAATCCTTTCTTTCTCTGTGACAAGGAAGGGGCGGCGGTTAAGGCGCTGAGAGGATGCTGGGCAAAGCAAAATATTGTCGCCTGCAATAAATGCCAAGCATCCGCTGCGACATGATGGCAGCAGGACCGGACGGGACGGGGCGGGTCGGAGCGGGACGGGATGCGGCCGGGAGCGGAACGACGACAGGAAGCGACCGAACCACCAACCGCCATTATGAATGCAGCGCCATTTTGTTTTGCCCCCTTCCGCTCTGTCCCTATATGTGTGTTGCCTCTGTGTGTGTGTGTGTGTGTGTGGCCGTGCACCCCGATGCGTATGCGATAAATAATGCGACTTGGCAATTTTCATTGCCTGCTCTGGTTTTTATGCCCTTTTTTATGTATTTTAACTTTAAGTCGCTCGCCTGGTTAAGTTTTTAAAGGGTTTGTTTTGTTTATAAATAGAATACAATTATCTAATTCGCCAGTTGCGGTTAGTGGGTTAAGAAAAGTTATGTTACCAAAACAGTTTACGACAAAAACTATTTTTTAGGATAGTATTTGAATATTTATTTTAATACAAACAGGTATCACTAACATATTAACTAAGTAAATACATATATACTTAAGCCACTCTGACCCGACTTTATATAAACATAAAGATTATGTTTCCTTCCTAATTAAAATGGTTACGAATATAATCAAATATAATTAAAAGGGCTTAATAATATATGAATTATTTTATATAACTATTATTTAAGTCCTTCCATATTTATAATTAAATATAATTAATAATATATATATTTCTTTATATAAACATAAAGAGGCTTTTTCCTTCCTAAAAAAATGGTTAAGAATATAATCAAAAATAATTATAATGGCTTAATAATACATGTATTTCTTTTAATATTCTTTATTTATATACTTCCTAAAAAAATGGCTAAGAATATAATTAAATATAATTACGAAGGCTTTATAATATATTTTTATTTTTTATATAAACATAAAAAGGTTGTTTCCTTCCTAAAAAAAATTGTTAGGAATATAATTAAATATAATTATATAGGCTTAAAGAGGTTGCTTCCTTCCTAATAAAAATTGTTAGAAATATAATCAAATATAATTATAAAGGTTTAATAATATATATATTTCCGTATCAAAAATTCTTAATAATATAATCAAATATAATTATAAGTGCTTAATAATATATATATTTTCTTATATAAGCCTATAAAGGCTGTTTTCTCTCAAATAGAAATTGTTAAGACTATAATTATAAGGGCTTAGTAATATATATATATTATTTTCTTTTCTATTATTAATATCTTTCCTAAAACGGTTAAGAAGATAATTAAATTTAATGATAAGGGCTTAATAAAATATATTTTATTATATAAACATAAAGAGGCAATTTCCATCCTAATAAAAATAGTTAAGAATATATATATATTAGATATAATTATAAGGTCTTAATAATTTAGAAAACCATTTAAGAAATTTCAGAACGCACCGATTGACCTATACATGTGTTAAAAGTAAAAACTAGTCAATGTAATGGGCCAATAAATTAGGGATTCATTATAAAAAAAAGACTCCATTAGGAAGTCGCAGCAAAAAGCCAAAGCAAAAAGCAACATAATTTGCGCAAATTTGTCACATATCACATTACTCATACGCCCCATCGGTTCACAGCAAAATTCATGGCGCATCCACAGCGGCAAGGCTAGGGCCACCTACACAGCCAGCAGGCTTAATTAAAACATAAACTAGAAGCATAAACAAATGAATAATTCACATTATGTTGGAGGACCCTCCCCCGCACCCCCCGCCCCCGGCAAACATCCAACGACCCGCAAGCCAAACACTTACCCTGACCGCAACTAGACAAAAATTTGCATTAGCCAAAATATGTGTGGGGAAAAAGGCGAAAACAAAAAACAAAAAACAAAAAGCAGAGAAAGAGGGAACTTTTTTCGGGTTTTGGATTCGCTGTTGGTGTGACTTTTATGCAAATGGAAAACGAAAAATATGAAATTTCGTTGCATAGTTTCGGGCACGCATTTAAATTGGTGCGGATCATGTATATATATATATATATATATATTTATATATGGCCATCCAACCGCTTCGATCCTTGCCATGCACTTGCAGCATGCCTTAAAGGCTTTAAAAGCAATTTGTCTGCGCTTTTTTTTGGATTTTTGGAACGTGAAATTTTTCGATATTTTGCTCAGCCAAAATATGTATGTACTGAGTGCATGAGGGTATATTGTTTTGGAAACTATTTAAGTAGAAACCCCACTTAAAAAATTAACATAAGCAATAAAGAGTTTAAGTTATTACAAGCAACAAGAACATGATTTTTAAATACTCTCAAATACCTAAATATTTAGCCTTTTTCTCACTTGTATTTTCTTTTAAAAATAAAATACATACCAAGATGGTTATAATAATAAATTCCTAGGGACATTTACCTGGTATACCTCGCACCTATACAGGATATCTCTATTATTTGTTGGTTTTTTTTGGCAAACATTCAGCGTGAGAGGTGCACATATATTTTTGTAGTTTTTTGAGGCGTGCGAATTTAATCAAAAGTCAAAAAGCGAACACACACACGATGGGGGATAATAACTCCACCCATTTCCCCAGGATTTTCCACGATTTTCATTTCTCGTTTGGTGCGTGAGCGCCCCTCTCTGACCCAAATAAAAATAAAAACAACAAGAAAAACAAACAGAAAATAACAACAGAAGTAGAGTGACTAAGGCGAGTGGCGGGTACAACCCACAAAAAGACTCATCAAAAACTCATAAATTTGCAATTTTCGACACATGACAAAACAAATTGTAAACAAAAGAAAGCTGCAGGGAAAAGAAAACTTAAAAAAAAAAAAACTAAAAATAAAATGAAGTAAGGACAATAAACCTGACAACCTATGGCAATATTGTCTCTTTTTTTGCCTGCCTCGCCGTATTTTCCAACTCAATCAATGAAACAAAGCCGTAAAAAAGGTGTCGAGCTGCAAACTCGCGAAATATTTGAGCTGAGAGGTTGCAAGGGAAAATAGGGAAAATAGGGAAAACTATTTGAGAAATATAAAGAATTTTAGGGAGCTTGTTCAGCATAACAACCTGGAAATGAATAAAATGTTTTAAATATTTATTTTAAATTTATACTCTGTCTCTTGGAAAAACAGCAGTATTTTACTTTAAGCAATTCTAAAAACTAACTAAACTATATAAATCATATAAAATATAACAATAAAATTAGTAGTTGTATTATACCTAAATACAAATACCTTTTAGACTCTATGGGTTAGTACAAATAAATCGCTAAATTGCTGAAATACTGAAATGCATTGTATGCCATTATTTCCTCTTAAGTTTAATTGAAATTGGCATTGTGGGGAATTTATTTGTATTTCTTTATATGCAGGCAGACTATACAATATATTCTTTGAGTCAGACTCTATATGTATGTATATATATACGGATGTGCGAATTCCCAACAATTGAATGACTTTCAATATGGGTTCAGTAAAAATCGCGAATGAATCAAAGTTTATATATATTCGCATGAGTCGAAAAGGTGGTTGACATTAGAGTGTCACCTAATACCCTAAAAAATGCATTCTATAAGCGATCTGTAACTTGAACTTTAACAACAATTGTTGAAGAACTTTAAACGTTGTTAAAAAACATATATAACAATATCCACTATCTTAACAGTTCGACTTTTTTTTTGTTTACTTTGTTGTTTTTATTGTGTACGTAGACGGGGGCATTTTATAAGCTCGTTTTGCAACCGCGAGAACAACAATAAGAACAATTGGTTAGTGTTTAAAACAAGAGGGTACGCCATAAAAATACCCTATATAAAATGGTCTAAAATTGGTTAGATTCATAAAGATTATACTCAGTATTTACACCTTAGATACAGGTTATTTTCAGAAGAAAAAATGCTATAAAATTAATTGAAAAATGCTTTAAAAATATGTTGACTTTTCTGAATTAAAAAAATTGTATTATATGTTGTCATGGAAATACAAACCACATACTAGACTAGAAGTATATTAATTCAAACGCCTTTCTTAAAAGAAAATTATTAAAAATAAAAAATTAACAATTTGTAAAATACTTACAAAGACAAGTCAACAAATATATGTTCCCAAAAGTTTAACTAAAATCAAACAAATATCACTGAGATTTATAATAGCCTTGACCTACATCAACATAGCCCAGTGATACCCTGGAAAATGCATATATGCAGTATTATAGCTAAGAAAACGAACCGAAAGCCGCAATAGAAAAAGTTCAACTAATTAGCGCAAGTGACTTTTGAACGTTGTCGTTTTTTCTATTTATTTATTCTCTTAGTATTTTTTTTTTTGCTTGCTTTATTGTAGTTATTGTTGTTGTTGTTGGCGTCAATTGAAGAGCGGAATGGAGCGTGAAAAAAATACAACAATGCCGTCAGAAGATGGCTTGTAAAAATATTTACCATATACAAAGTAATAATAATAATAAAGGGCAATTAACACATTTTTCCTCGGTTCGCAATCGCAACCAGTTTTCATTTCGGGGCAAAAGACGATTTATTCGCTTTTATTCGGAGACACAAAGTGGATCGCAACTAACTACACATAATATAATACGAGTCTTCATCTTTATCACTCTCTCACAAACACGCCTAAATGCAGATTACAGTGGAGACTGAGTATAGAGTACATCATGAACTTTACTAATCTTGGTAGAATTTATTTTAATAAATGAAACTTAAAGAAAATAAAATTGAATACATCCATTAATAATAATAATTTTTTTGCTCACATTTTCTAAAATTAAATTAAAGTAAAAATTATAAAGGCTTTATATATTATCAAAACGTCTAACAAATGATATATATATGTATTATATTTTAGGAGTTCAATTAGAGCTTCGTAACTGAACAAATCCCTAAAAAAAAACGAGGGGCCACTTTAGCCTTGGTGCATTTATATATAGTTATCACTAGAATTCCCAAGTGGTAAGTGGGAGTAACCAAGTTGAATGTGAAAGTCGGTCTTCAAAGGGATACTGATGACTGATTGGCAATTTATGGAAACAGTTGACTGTATCTTTGTGTGTTTTTTGTTGATAATATATAATATATATTATATAATATACATATATAATTTAATAAATATTATTTAACAGCAGTGGTGCCCCTGCACCTCTGCAAATTTCTCTGCTCTTTTGCCACTTCGCCCTATTTTTTACTCATTTTAAAGGTAAGTAATTATTAGTCAAATATATCTGCTAAGTATTGTATTAAGCAGGGCTCACTGTACACATACAGTGTGCTGCTTGCTGTCTTTAATCTTTTTGAATTGAAAGAAATCTCGGCGCGACTTGTGGAGGCTCTCAGTTTTGTGTGCCGGCGTCGATTTTTCAGTTCGAAAACGAATGCGGCGCCGTGAACACAAAAGGAACCCGTTACCGATAAATCGAAGAAATCGACGCGGGTGGCGGAAAAGCAGCGCGAATCGAGCTTTATGCAAATTGTGAAGAACACAGGAATATCTAAGATTTAATTCGGTGTGGAGGAGTGCAAAGGAGTAATGAAGCAAGAGAGCGGAGTGCAAATAAAGAGAGCGGCAAATCAATTGCAGCTAACATAGATGATAAGTGATAATTCCTCTCCGCCCACTTCTCTCGCCCACCCCTCTCTCCCACTCTCTGGCCGCCGCTCTCTCTGCTCTCTCGCTCTTTTGAAGGGCACTCCGTGCATATTTCGGCAGCTCTTATCAGAAACTCGTAAGCTGATAAGGTTTGATAACGGATAAGGTGCGCTCTGTTCCCGCGGTTCTCTGTTCTCTCCCGTCTCCTCTCTGCTCGCTGCTCTCTCCCTCTCTCGCTTTTCCTTTCGCCGTCAATCGCATTCTCTCATTGTCCGTTAAATCGCGAACAGCTGTTGAAAGCAAGTGCTGCAAACAAAGCTCAAGAGTGCAGCAACAAAAACAACAAAAAAGGCAACTCACAAGTCGCTGAAAGTAGAACACAAGAAAAAATATTTAAGAAAAAGAACCTAAAGTAAAAATTTTAAATTATATACATATAAAAAAAAACCAGCGAAGATGGGAAGAGATCGAATGC
Organism: Drosophila pectinifera; assembly: GCA_008042775.1. Lineage (NCBI taxonomy): Eukaryota > Metazoa > Arthropoda > Insecta > Diptera > Drosophilidae > Drosophila > Drosophila pectinifera. Next base: position 39,485 of record VNKC01002901.1, read on the forward strand.
CGGAGCTTTTGGTAAGTGGAGCAAACGCTAAAGCAAAAAAAAAAGAAGTATGAGGTAACTGCTAATTAACTGTGTGCACAGTGGCATTTAGTTTTTAAATAAACTGCTATGCTCTTTGATACCACTTTAATAAGAATCTAGAATCTAGATACAAGTGCAAGTAGGAATTTCGAATAAACAAAGCTCGGTTTATCAATAATCAGTTAGTATTTATAGGACAAATAAACTGACTGTTAACAAACATCATCTAACGTGAGAGTTAACTTAGGAAATCTGTTACTAAAAACACTGTTTTCAATATTTGGTTAATCATTACTGACCGGATAAATTGCCTATTGGTTTTCTAATGTGAAACGCAATTGTCGGAACCAGCTGTCAGTTGTGGATCGTTAACCTTAACTGACAGTTAAGCAGAATACAAGAGAAAAGCTATTTAACAATTAAAAGGCATATTAATTTGATAATTTGAAGACGTCTTGCTTATTTTTATTTAAATAGTTAAATATCCAGTATATGTCCAAAAACTCAATGGATTTTTGGACAATAAAAAACTTTAACTAGGAGCTGTTACCACAAATCTGGTCCCACTGTTGTTCCGTCGGGTTCTCAACAATCCGCTCACAATTTCTCACAATTTTGCGCCTTGGCTTCGCCGGCACTATTTCGACTTGAGAATCGCGGGGTTTTCGGCGGGGTGTGCTATGCTATTATCAGATTGTCCAGAGATAAGGGCGATAATGTGGCCCACACATCACACATACGCCACCCGGGCCCCGCGGCTACGTCCGCGTCCTTGCCACCCACCGATATACCCATTTAGCACTAAGTGAATTTCAGTACTGAAGTCATTTTTATTGTTCATTTACACCGCGCCAGATTGTGAACAGCTAAAAAAAAAAAGTATACAAACAACAACAAAATCAAATAAACTCAACCAGAGTTGGTGGTTTCTATTATTTAGTTTTTTCTCAGTTTTTCACTGCAGTTCGTTAGGATCGGATGGACCCAATTGAAATTGTTTCGGTTTCTCTTCACCTTTTTAGCGCTCGCTGGGCTCGAATCCGAACTCGAACTCCTCGTCCAACGGCTCCCTGCTCCTGAACGTGTACAGTGGAACCACGGAGTTCAAGGCCAGCACGGGCACAGGGGGCACCGGCAACAGCTACACCATCTCCGGCAATAATAATAATAATAACAATAATACTAATAATAACAATAATAATAGCAGCGACAACAAGGATCGGGCCAGCTCGAAAATGGCTCAGCATGGATCGAATGTGGACGACATTCTTAATCCGGTGAGTTAGCTTAAGTGTTTAAGGTTAAAAATACAAAACACTTTAAGTCTACTGTATCTTACAGTATCCATAAGATATATTTTATATTCATAAGGAAAAATATAAAAGAATGCATTGCCTAGAAGAATTCTTGTTGCTTTTATATCTATAACATCCATCATAAACTCATTATTAAAACACAAATATAATAAAGATAGTAAGAACTATAATTTAACAATAAACCCGGAGAGTTTTTATAGACATAGTTAAACTTGGAAATATCTATATATCTACACAGGTTTAATAACTTTGATTACCAAACAAAACATATTTTTAAAGTCTTACACACCCTTGTTTTCGGTTGATATTATTTCAAAATTATTTATAAATATTTTTAGTATATATTCTTTAAGATATCATAATGCTTATCTCTTAATATTAAGTTAAATATACGCACAGATTTTTTTTAAGCATGGGAATCGGAAACAACAGAGGCTAAGAGAGAACCTCTCACTCTCTCTCTGCTCTCTCTCTCTGTTTTTCCCTAAGTTTCGTTCCGTAAGTTTTATGAATCAGCTGTATTACTCAATATGGCAAAAACTCGTGATAAGTGAGGAAAAAAATCGTTTTTTTCAATTAAATATGTTTGTTGTTATTACGAAAAGTTGGAGAGGAAGTGGGAGCAATAGATATAGGAATAGAGCGAGAAGGAGATACGGAAAGAGAGTAAGAGTCACGCCCACTCATTCCCCTTAATGGGGGGTTTTTTTACTCTCCGTAAAATGTAAACAAATATTTCGCACTTGGCAACCAGAGAAATTTTCGTAAGTAGATTTAGGGAACAGGTTCTATAAGGTCAACGGAGCCGAAACCTTTCCCCAAAAAAGTTAAGCAAAACAAAAAGAGGCAGACATGTCTAAAGAATAATGATATATTGTATATACTTGCTATAATCAGGTATAATCTATTGGAAAGCCAAGTATTTCTGGTGGATTTTTAATTGACAGTTCAATTATTTGATTACCTTCTTTATACTTATATTTCGTAACTATATTTTAAGCACATATTTTTATAATATTTCTATTACATGTTTACAAAATTAAGAAAATTTAAAAAATTCAAACAAAAGAGGCAGAATGTCTAAAGTATAATGATATATTGTATATAGTTGCTATAATCAGATATAATCTATTGGAAAGCCAAGTATATTAGGTGGATTTTAATTTGACAGTTCAATTATTTGATTACCTTCTTTATACTTATATTTCGTAACTATATTTTAAGCACATATTTTTATAATATTTCTATTACATGTTTACAAAATTAAGAAAATTTAAAAAATCCAAACAAAAGAGGCAGACATGTCTAAATAATAATGATATATTGTATATACTTGCTATAATCAGACATAATGTATTGGAAAGCCAAGTATTTCTGGTGGATTTTTAATTGACAGTTAAATTATTTTATTGCCTTGTTTATAGTTATATTTCGTAATTATATTTAATACACACATTTTTATAATATTGCTATTACATATTTACATATTTTAAAATAAATAAATCCAATTATTTTGGTAGGCTTCTTATGCTTTATTCAGTTAGATTTCAAACTGAGGCTATGTAACCTTAAGTTTAATTGCAGCAGATCACCAGATTTATGATATTTCTTTACCTTATCACTTAACCTTAATTAATAATGTCTGCAATTTGATTATTTCCAGTACTCGGAGATTCGCCAGCAACTCGCTCTCATAGCCGCCAATTTGGAGGCGATGAACCGCATGACCCAAACAATTAATCTGCGAACGTTTAACGGTGAGCCTGAATAAGTATTACTAGGTATAATTATTTATTATTATTATAAATTGTGTAGAGAACGAGATGGGTGAGCTGCACAATAAGAATCTGAGGCTGGGCAATCAGCTGATGGCGCGATTCAAGGACTTTAAGGCAAATCTTCCGGCGGAGAACGACTACAGCCTGGAGGCGAGGATGAAAAGAACCCTGTTCTATGGTCTCCACCAGACCTTCATCAATCTTTGGCATAAGAACGAACTTTTCCTGCAGAATTACGAGTTCAAAGTCAAAAAGAATCTGCGTCTGCACTCAAAAATCAGTGAGTACTTCCAGAATGGTTTAAATTTTTGTCTTCTCGTATTCATATTTGTTTTTTAAATAGCTTGTTTAATTTTTTCACATTATATTTTTGATTGAATTTCATTTTCTGTTTGTATTTGAATGTTTATTGACTTCTGGTGCTGTCTCTAAATAAAACCCTTTCATTATTTAATAACCATATTATTTATTTTTTTCAGTCAATTCAGAGGCCAGCGAACAAGAAATCGAGTTACTCATCGAGAATAAGACAACCAAACTCTTTGTGGACAATGTAAGTAGGACTTAACTTATTCCTGATAATGATTGTCCAGAATTTTTATGAACTATAAGAAGGAAGAAAAAATAAAAATGACTAAGGTTAAAAAAAAGAAAGGAACATTTTTCTATTATAATTAATAATATTCTTCTAGGCATGTTCCCTTTTTCATTGATTTTTAAAATAAGGAGCTTATCTTATTCAAATATATTTGTATTTTTTTAAAGAGGGTATTTTTGCTCAAAACCAAAAATCCCTGTAGACTTGAAATCTATGTAAATGGTAGTATCTTGAAATAAAGGGAACATTTTTCTATTATAATTAATAATATTCTTCTGGGCATGTTCCCTTTTTCATTTATTTTTAAAATAAAGACTTTTTCTTCCTCAAATATACATAAATAAATAAATAAATAATATAAGTTAATTAATATAAAAATCTCTGTAGACTTAAAATCTATTTAAATGGTAGAATCTTAAAAAATAAAGGAACATTTTTCTATTATTATTAATAATATTCTTCTCTGCATGTTCCCTTTTTTATTTATTTTTAAAATAAAGAGTTTTTCTTCCTGAAATATACTTGTATTTTTTATACTTGAAGCCTATTTAAATGGCGCTAATAAGTGTGCTACAAAATGTGGCACAGTGATTAGAGGTGGCCATCCTGGAAAAATAATAATATAAAGTAATAATATATATTTTTTCGTGCTTCCCCCCCAGATCCTGCAGGAGACGGAGAAGGAGCGCCAGACGCTGCGCGATTTGATGGACAGATTCAACGAGCTGCGCCGCCTGGAAAAGTCTATCGAGGAGGTCCACGCCCTGTTCATGCGCATCCAGACCCTGGTCCTGGAGCAGAGCGAGACCATCCAGCGGGTTGAGTTCCATGCCCAGCAGGCCACCCTTTTCGTGGACAAGGGTGCCGACGAGCTGGATCAGGCGGAGAAGCACCAGAAGAGAGCACGCAAGGTGAGAGATTCACATTTAAAATATATTTGCTATTAGTACTAACAATTTTTATTTACAGAAAAAAATAATGCTCATTGTGATACTTGCTGCCGTTTTGTTAGTATTACTTCTCGTTGGTATTTATTTGTGATGTACATAAATGCAACATTTATATATATATATATATATACTTTTTTTTTTATATTAATAAGCTATAAATTTAAGGAATAAACTAAAAGACACAACAAATTAAAATGTTGCTTGTATATTTTGCAATTACAGCTGAGTTCATAATTAAGTGAAGTCATTTATGTTTATTTATTTTCTTATTTTAATAGATAGGTTAACCATCGATAGAGGCCAGCATGTATCAACTATAATGGGAGAAGATTTTTAGTATCATGATCACTGGTCAGACGAACGCAACTAAAATATTACACCCAAAAACTATATTTAGAAGCTTTTGAGTCACGAATTTAGTTATAAATAATTACAATTGGTGCATTCTCCAGTGCCTAATCAAATATTTCCGGACAACTTTCAATGGAATTCATCGAATAGAGTCAATCAAACATTCTAGAAAACGTTGGTCACTTTTTATATCGATAAGTCATGAGAAATCGATCAAACTGTGGCCTTAAGTAGGCCATCACTTATTATTTCTTAACTTTTGACATTTGGTTTTGGGAATTGTTCATTCAGTTACCAGCACTCGAGAGGACAAGTCAAGTCTGCTTCATTTATCGTTTTTCTTTTATAATTGTTTAAGGATCTTATTTTTTAACTTTTTTTATTTCTCAAGTCTTAGTTTCTTCATAATATTGCCCTTCTATCGAAAACGGTGGATAGTGGAAAGAATGAAGCAGAGACTTACGAATGTAGCCGGCTTGTCTGACCTACAAGTCTTAATTTTTTCAAAATTTCAATATGCATTAATTATAAATTTTTTTTTAATTGTTTTTCTTTATTTTATTTCTGCTTAACTTAAAATTTAATTGTCTACAAAGTACTTGCAGCCTGAGAGTATGTGGTTGATGTGGTGCTAATGCTAGTAGTAGCTTCAGATGTAGTGGAGTAGCCGACTGATCTGGACAAGCTAATGTCGCACTTGGTTTATTTTATTTTATTTTAAAAGTATTACTTTCTGATCAATTCCGCCTGATGCTGATTTTCAATTTCAAGTCCCATTGGTTACATATATTTTATTTTGATTTCTGCTTTATTTAAATTTTAACGGTTCTTTACAAACTGCTTGCAACCTGAGAGCATATCGATGAAGTGGTCACACTGGAAGCCACACTAGTTTTAATTTCGAAACTGTGATTTCAAGTCAACCCAGTCACAGTTTTGGATTCACACACTTCCTTTGTAAGTCGTGATTTTGGTACATGTCAGCGTCTTGGAATGCTTTGTCGTTCGCCTCGGTCACACTGAGGGAATTTTTAATTTCTACACTGCGGTCACACCGTTTCAAATTATACTATAAAGTTTCTAGTTTATAACTTTTTTATTACAAAGCCATGCCTTTTTCCATGTCTACAGAGAACTAAGGTGAGCATATATAGCTTCCTAGAGGACTGGGCATGTCGTGCAGCAATGGGGCGTGCCGGAGGAGCTCCTCCGGTTGGCGGTCGACGCGGAAAAGCGACAATAACAAACCAACCCCGGGCGCCATTTTTGCTGCTTTCTGAGAGGACTACGCAGTAATTAATTGCATCCTTCCGTCTCTCTTGCAGGCGGGGACTCGGATTCGGATTCGGGTGCGGATTCGTTTCGTGGCCAACATGGAGGACCCATGCAAGCCGCCACCACCGCCGCCGCCACTGCCGCCGGCAGTTTCCCTTGATGAAGAGTTGCCGAGTGCGAGGGGAGTGCACTTCAAGCTGCAGAGCCTGCAGCCGAAAGAGGAGGAGCTGCTAGGCTCAGTGACCACGCACAACTGCCCGGGTACGCGGGCCAGTGCCCGCGTCATCCAAAAGATGAAGCAGGACCAGACCAGACCGATGACGCCGCCGCCCAGCGAGCGGGAGCACAGCAAGAAGGAGGAGAAGGCCGCCCAGAAGACGCCGTCGCAGCTGAAGGTCGGCAATGGCAAGACCACTTGGACGAATGTAGAGCGCAACTGCTTCTTTGACGCCCTCAACGAGTTTGGCAAGGACTTCGAGGCGGTGGCCAACTGCATCAATGCCAAGCTGAAGCGCCGCAATGCCAGCAGCGACTACAGCTTCAAGACCAAGGACCAGGTTCGCCAGCACTACTATCAGACATACCACAAGATCTGCAAGTATGTGCGCTATTCGGAAGGTAAGAGTTGGAGAAGTCCTTCCGAGACAAGTTCTGTAGTAATTGAAAGAATCCCACACTCTTTTCTCTCTACTCGAAGATCTATCTCAGTTACAACCTCTATTCCTATTTCTTATAGAGCTCAAGAAGCCCGCCCAGGAGCTGTACACGTTGATCAACTACGGCGAGATGCGAAGGAAGTTGCAGTTCCTCACTGAGAAGCACTTCATGAAGCTGAAGCAGCTGGTTTACCAGGGCCAAATCACTGTTCGCTGCAAGGGCAAGAACATACGGATCAAGACGCCATCCTGCAAGGCGCTGCGGCGGCTCAATCAACTGGATGGTGAGTGGATTAACAACGTTATTAGAATGTCGGGGATGTAAAATCCATTAATTTTGTAACCTCCAGATTCCCTTGAGGACATCCGTTTGCCCAGCAAGGTGGAGGTGCTGGTAACGCCCGCTAATATGGAGGCCTTCGGTCGTGTCCAGTCTTTGGCCCAGAATCCACGCGGCAGGATCATTGTCCCGCTGCACAAGAAGCTCATCAGCTTTATCAAAACGTTCGAGTACAAATGGCGCAGTGCCAATCAGCGTTTGAACGAGGAAAAGTCCATCTTCTGCCCGCTTCCCAACCCTGCCTCTGCCTCCGCTTCGGCCAGCAACAATGACCCGGAGCCGTCACCAGTGCCAGTATCAGTGTCAGTGCCAGTGTCAGTCCCACTCTCAGTCCCCGTTGCAGTACCAGCGCCTGTGGCATCCCTGGATCCATCGCTGTGCTTCCAGCCGCGACCTGGAGTGGCCATCCATCGACCGCTGCTGAGCATCACCGCCTATTTAAGCAGCATCAACATATGTTTGACCGCCTACGAGGAGCGTATGGGCTTCAAGGTCCGTAGCGAGACGTTAGGGAACCTGCCCGGCATTCCAGTGGCGGCTAGCAAGCGGCCCAGGACGGAAAGTGGCTCCGAGAAGCGTTCGCCGGAATCGAAGAAACCCAAGTCGGGGGCCAGCCCGGCGTTGGAAAAGAGTTTGGACGACGTGCCTTTGGAGGTGAATCATGTGAAGCTTGAGAATAGCAGCGGTGATGAGTTGGGTGAGGAGATACAGGAGTTCCTCGGCGACCTGGAAGCGGCGGCATCTCAAGCGTCAGTAATCCTACCGCCGGCACCCCCATCCGATGCGTCAGCGCTTCAGCATGATGACACCGAGACTACGACGGCATTTCAAGCAGCTCCCGATACTTGTGCGTCCGAAACTTCTTCGTTGTCGCTACAAGCTCCTCTGCCTGCAGCTCCACCAGCTCCTCCTGTTACCCCAGCGGCATCTGCTGCTCCGTTGGCCCGCTCCAAACGCAAAGAAGCGAAGGAGGCGGCCGCCGCCGCCCAAGCTCGTAACTTCAGGCCCCTGCTCAGCGATGATATTCTGAAAAGGATCCGCAAGGGCTGGACTGAGGCGAATGCGGCGGATATAACCATTGGCGATCTGTACGTGGTCCTTGGCCAGGACTCCAAGCTCGAGCTTGAGTACTACTGGTGTGAGGTGGAGAACACGCCGCCAGTTGGATCGACAGCGACTTCCTCCAATTCCATAACAAACTTGTCTTCCTCGGCAGCCACTTCCACCTCAGTCACAGTGGCCACCCAAACGGGTAGCTCCACCTCCACCTACAGCCTACAAGCCCCAACCTCCTCCACTGCCACCACCACCGCCAACAACAACTCCCTGATCACCGCGAGCACTTCGCTGCCCTACAATCCCAACGACTGTGATAGCGTGGAACGCGTCAAGGCCGTCACCACATCCTCGGTGAGCAACAAGCTGAAGCACCTGCTGTTGGTGGCCAATCTTAGCGAGCGTGTGCGCAAGCGTCAGTGCAACTGCGGGCATACCTGCGACCGTAAGCGCGACCTGATGACCAAAGCACAGCAGCTGGCGGATGCGGCAGCCGCCGGCGGAATCGGTATCCCCAGCATGATCGGGGTCAGTGGCAGTGTCAGCGGCGATGGTGGCAACTTCCGCACTCCGATGCTGCCGGTGCGGCGACCGATAGCCAACATCATAGATCCCGTGAGGCAGCTGTCAGCGGTGAGTATTCTTCACCATTCCAAGGGGATTTTCGGGTTAAAAACTAATGCCTTCCTTTCTTTTCTTCCTTATCAGCTCACGCGCCAAAAGATCAGTCGCCAGGTGCTCGTGCAGCGTCGCCTCCTGCCCCCCGCTTCCGTCGGCGGTCGTCCTTATGACTTGCTAAGTGTCCGTCAACTTCACAGCGGCCTCTTCGAGCCAATCGATCGCCTAGGCGGCAGTTCCAGTGGCATTAGCTCCGGCTCCAGCTCCAACTCGAGCCAAGGTGTAGCGCTGGCGGCAGGCGAGGCGCAAAAGGACCACAATCAACAAGGAGAGCTGCAGTTCGTCGACAAGGGCATGAGTCACCTGGGCGGTGGCGGAAGCCACAGTCGGGATATGCCCAATTTGGACTTTTGTGTGGCCACCAGCACCACCGGCGACGGCAGAATGTCCCCGACCCATGAGGTTCACGATGAGAGTACAAGTAAGATTTCAAATGATTTAAAATACTTTTCATAAACGAAAACTTAACGAAATTAAATGAATTATTTGTTGCTGAACCTTATCGTTTGCTTATTAAAACATAAAACTCGTATTTTTTACCTCCTTGACAGCTCAAAACTTCTTCCATGGCAGCGTAAGTCCAATGCACTTGCTGAGAGACTCCACCTCCAATGCACGTTGGCTGGAGGATAATATCAACGATTTCTCGCTAACATCGCTGCTGGGACATCTGGACGAGATTGATGCCACCAGGGATATACTGGTGGGTATATATTCCTATGGATAACTGCCAACCATAAGGATTTTCATTTGAAAGAGTTTATAATTGTTTTAATTGTGTTTTTATAATTGAACAGGACCCCTCATCCAGCATGTCGGTGATTAGCGAGAGCAGCGTGGACTTCCGGCACAAGTTCCAGGAGATTGCCGCCCTGCTGCAGCAGCAGGAGAAGGATTAGCAGTGGCAACTGTGGGAGACCCACACCGAACCCATAACCGGAGTCCTGAAACGGGAGAGAGAGAGAGAGAGCGGGGCTCCATGCTCCATGCTCCATGTGTGCCTCCAGAATGTTTTTATTTATTTTTTTTTTCTTTATTGTTTCTTTGTTGGAGCTCACTGATATTATAATGCATCATCCATTATGTTACATTTATATATTTTAGCCTCGACTCTTTGTGATCTACTCTCATTATGTCTCTGCCAAGTATTATAGAAGCACTCACATTGTCTAAACATATACATTATTTATACATTAATTCTATGTATGAAGCGATCGATCAGGAAAGATATAACCATATATATTTTAAACCCCTGCAGAGGGTTACTATTATTTTAGTCGGAAGTTTGCAAGGCAATAAGGGAGACACATTTCCCATCCTGTAAATTATACATACAAATTATCGGCAACAGCTGAGTCAATCTAGCCATGTCTGTCTGTCCGTTTTCGCGCTCCTCTCACTACTCTTTGTCTCTTTGTTTGGGTTAAATTGCAAACTTCAAGAGTATACCGACTTCGGCTCCCCGGAGTTAGCTTCCTTCCTTGTGTTTTAATTAATTCTCAGCCCCTCTGATCGATTTCTCGCCCTTTTAAGCTAACAACCTCGTTCCGCTTTCCTCCAAATTGGTATCTAGCATGTAAGATCGGTTCAAAGTAGTTTGTAGGGCACAAAAACACAAAAAACACCAATCAGAACTTCCATGTGACCCCCAGACCCCAATCCCGATATGACCCGCGAGGGTTTTTACAAGAGAAGAGCATTGTTTTTACCTTATTACCTTATAGCATCCGGACTCCTTCTTGTTAACGATATATATAGGTATATATATTAGTATACAAACACATTATGTAGACTAGAGGAGCAGAGGAACAATATTTAATCCTAGAGCGTATGTATTTTGTAACTCTGTAACACTTGGAACTTGTTATCATACTTACAACGGGCAAATACCGAAAATAAAAAGCAAACTCAATTAAAACATTTCTTTTTTAATTAATTATATATTTATAAATATTTAAAGGTCACAATGCAAGTGATTGTCATCAATTCGACACTAACATCTAATCGTGGAACAATGAGAGGAAACTAGCATAAACTTGGTTGGAATACAACAACTAAAACTAAATAACCGTCAGCTAATCTAATTTACAGCATGATTGGGCACCAATCTTCAAGATCGGAGCCCTTGGGATCATGACAAATACGCGAGAATAGTTAGTTTTTAACCCTTAAGAGAGCTAGAATTTTACAGAACCCTCAGGTCTCCTCGTGATCCTCCTGCACCGCCTGAACCACGCCCTTACCCCATTTATTCCTTCCCGGCTTATGCGACTGCTGGTGCAATCCTAGAGACACCTGGCGCTTAAAGGACTTTCCGCACTCGCTGCAGGCAAACGGCCGTTCGCTGCTGTGGACGAGCATGTGGCGATTCAGCTCGGAAGTGCTGCCAAAACTGCGCTTGTGACACACCTGGCACTGATGCGGCTTCTCCTGGCTGTGACAGCGCTTGTGGGCAATCAAATTACTCGAATACCGAAAGCTCCGACCGCAGATATCACAGCCATGTGGCTTCTCGCCGGTATGGGTGAGCATGTGCTTCTTGTAGCCCGACTTTTGGGTCAGCCGCTTGCCACAGATGGTGCACTGGAAGGGCTTGATGCCGCTGTGCGTGAGCAAGTGCGAGCGGAGCGATGATGCCTGACGGTATACCTTGCCGCAGGTGGAGCAGCTGTTCGGATTGTTCGGATCGTGTAGCGTTACATGGCCGTCGTGGGCGTTGCGCGTCTTGAAGGATTCGCCACAGATCTGGCAGACATAGGGCGTGGCAGTGCCATGGAGCTGCATGTGGTACTTGAAGGAGTTGCTGGTGCTTAGCTGCTTGCCGCAGATCTGCAAGGATCATATAAATTTAAGGAAAGTTAAAGAAAAATGTACTTGAAATTGAATTTCAGCCAACAGACCTGACACTGCAGGGTGGGATTTTGGGTTTTCCGGCGCTGGCTCCTGGTGATGGCTGCCTTTGATTGCTTTGGCACCAAGTCTACTACCAGTAGAGGCTCCTCTGGGTTCTCTTGCTCCTCTGGATTCTCTGGCTCCTCTGGCTCCTCTGGCTCCTCTGGATCCTCTGGCTCATCGACAATCTCATACAGATCATCTTCATTTAATTCCGCCTCTAAATGTTCTTCTGTGACTTGTATCCAGTTCTTGGCTCGATTTTCTCGCTCTTCTTGGGAGTCCACCTGCTGCATTTCCTGCTTTACACGTTGTGGGTCCTCTTTTTTCAATCGAATCCCTAATGTCCTCTCTATCGGCTGACCTCCATCCTTGTGGTCAGTTTGGCTTTCCTTCAGTTTCTGAATCTCTATTTCAAGATGCTGCTGCTCTTTGGAATCATCCTGCTCATCCAGCACAAAGATTAACTCCTCGGTGGCCTTTTCCCCATTGCTAGCCTTGGGCGAGGCATTCTTTAGAGACTGATTTGTTTTTTGCGGGCCAAAATCCAGGTGACGCTGCCTCAATAGTCTGTCCATCCGGTGAACACTTCGCTTGAACTGCAGCGAGGACTGCATTTTGACCATGCAGCCCGAGCAAATATGCTGGGGAAGGTAATGCTCGGCCTCCAGGATCTCCAGGCCGGTGCAGTAGACCAAAACCTTGGCCAGAGTCGTTATTTTTCCGCCAATAAAATGCTGCTTAAAGAGCGGCAAGCAATTGGAGGAGGATACATTGCAAACGCGACAAACAGACGCTTCCTGAAGGTTGTTTGACCCTGGATGGCAGTTGGCTGGCAGCTCCCTAGAGTTAACCAGCGACATGGTTGCTCTAAGTTATGATTTAAGTGGGAAATTCGATTTTAAACAAATTTTAAACGCAAATTACTTGTTGTTGCTGGACTGTTTCGCTAGTGTTGGCAAATTACAACAGCGCTCAGCTGACCACCAGTGTTGCGAACTAGTCGGTAAATAAGGCCTTACAGCTAGAGAGCCGCTAGAAATATTTTTGACATCGAAATTTTACAAATATGCATTAATAATCTCGTGTCTTAACGTGATTTTCCTAATCTAAAACTAAAATCTCTCTAGTTCATATATTTATAAATCTCTTTAGAGAAATTAATGATCTAAATCATTTGAGCTTAGCTTTTCTTTTCAACCCGAAACCCGTTAGATTTGGAGAGAAAAAAGCAAGGCCAACATCGACCAAACACCACGTGCTGAATGTACTAACGCGTTTCGGGTTGACAGGCGAAAAAATACCTAACGCCATCGCCGTGCCGGTGCAAGGTTGTAATTTTTTATTGGGGATTTGTAAAGAAAAAACTCACTGCCCAGTAGGCAGGACACTAAAGGTTGACACAAGGAAGGCAGAAAATCCAAGCATGAGCATGGCGCCCCCGGCCACCGTCCTCCAGATGCTGCGCAGCCTGAGCACGCCGCGAGTCCTCACAACCATCCATTACCACGGTGCATTGGGTAATCATCATCACCACCAGAACCAGCAGCAGCGCCGTGCCAATTCCACAACGCCGTCAATTCCTTCTCCTCCGCTTACCTCGCTGTCTCCGATTCTCCACACAGCCCGCAGCTATAGCTCGGCCAGCAGTGAGTTTCCAACGCTTTCGCATTTCGCAACCCGAAGCCGTTGCTAATCCAAACCTTTTCTTCATCCAAAAACAGAGCAGGAAGCCGCTACCGCTGGCGGAGGAACAACGTCAGCTGACGGGCCGACCGTGACAAATGCCAATGCCCCGCTCTTGTCCAAGCTGTTTCCACAGACCTCGCCGGAGGTGGAGAGTGGCGGCGAGCAGGAGCGCAAGAAGCGCGAAGAGGAGGAAGCCAAGGAGAATGAGCGTGCCTGGAAGCGCATGAAGCTTGGGTAGGTTTCTTCAATCACAATAACCCATCCACATCCTCTTTTATATGAAGATATTCAGCTAACTCCACTGTACCCTTTTCTCTTCTCCTGTTAGCTTTGCAATCTTCGGCGGCGGCGGCTTGGCCGCTGGCCTGTGGGCCGTCTATGAGTTTGGCAAGCCCCAGGTGGATGCCAATGGGCAGACGATCGAGGATGAGTTCACGGAGAAGCCACTGGTTCAGCAGTATGTGCAACGCATGTGGAAGAGCATGCACTACTACCAGAAGATGATTCAAGAACCGTCGCGGGCCAAGCTCTTGCCCGATCCGCTCAAACCACCGTATGTACAGCCGCGCTATACGCTTGTCCTCGAGATGAAGGACGTGTTGGTGCATCCGGACTGGACATACCAGACGGGCTGGCGTTTCAAGAAGCGACCCGGTGTCGATCACTTCCTGGCCGAATGTGCCAAAGAGTTTGAGATCGTTGTCTTCACCGCCGAACAAGGTATGACTGTGTTTCCCATCCTGGATGCCTTGGATCCCAATGGTTATATCATGTACCGCCTGGTAAGGGATGCCACGCACTTTGTGGACGGACATCATGTGAAGAATTTGGACAATCTGAATCGTGACTTGAGTAAGGTGAGTGTAAGAACCTTTCAATTTCATTTCCCATCTTATTATTCTCTCATACTTCAGGTAATTGTCATCGATTGGGATGCGAATGCCACTAAAATGCATCCTGATAACACATTCGGCATTTCCCGCTGGCACGGCAACGATGACGACGGTCAACTGCTGGACCTGATTGCCTTCCTCAAGAGTAAGTGGGAATATAAATAGATTTCTAGATTATCTCCTCCATTCATCATCTTCATTCCTCTTTCCCTCCCTTAGTTATTGCCCAGAACAATGTGGACGACGTGCGTGAGGTGTTGCACTACTATCGCCAGTTCGACGATCCCATCAACCAGTTCAGGGACAATCAGCGCAAGTTGGCCGAGCAAATGGAGGAGGCGGAACGCATCGAGCAGACCAAGGCCAAGCCGATGGTCAAGCAATGGTCGCGCAACATTCTGGGACGTTAGGAGGATGTGACATCCCGCTCCAGCCACACACAACGAGACACCATTCATACTTTAATCTTCCACATCGGCCACACACGCCCCCAGAAGAGCACACACAAAAAATTAATATGTAGCCCCAAAAGCAGCAACAGCAGCAGCTAAGGTAACGAACATCCCGCAGAATGGAGCAGAGCTCACCACATTGGCCATATTAATTGGAAGTAAGAATAGATGGATGCTGCTCCTTTTTTGGGATAAACAATAGCAAATATTTTGTTTGTTTTAAATTAAATCACTAAGCTTGCTTGTTTTTGTTTTTTGGCAATGTAATCTTAATAATATTATTATAAACAGAGAAAGCTAAGAGCTAAACCAAAAACAAATCGTTTTCGTTTTGATTTCTTGTTGATATCAATGAATAAATATTTATCAAAAACGAATCTTTCTCTAGAATCTAATTAAATATATTTTAATTAGTCTTGCTGCGGTTTTTCAAATGATAAACATGGAAGTTATAAGACAATAAAGGTGCAACCTTCTATCTATCTCGCTCTCATTCGCTTCAAGCGCTTAGTTTGAGGGTTTGCGTCCTGGCTAGATAATGCGCCCTAAGATATCCCTTGAAGTACAGCCGTACTTCAATTTGAGATCCTTTCCACCGATTCAAGCCCCCAAAAAGAACACTCCTTGTAGTGTAGTGTAAAAAATTACATGTACATAGTACAGTGTCATCATTATTGTTTGTTTCCTAAGCGCTCTGTATACAATTTTCATATATATATATATGTATGTGCAATTATTATCATAATATGTACGAGTGTAAAAATCTTAGGCTAGCCTTAGACCCCTAGAACCTTAGCCCCCTACTCTCTCAAAGCACCACAACGACTTTGGAGGTGGATATCGGTTGCTCAGGTACTTCGGTCAATTGAAGAGTGGACGCTCCTCCGCGGCCACCACTGCCACCGCCGCCGCCGCCGCCGCCTCCTGTTCCTCCGCCTGCTCCTACTCCTGCCTTTCTACGATTATCAATGACTTGCGCCGTCATAGTCGTAACCGGGGCCTCCTTGTTGTGAACTCTCAAATGACTGTTTAGACGCTTCTTGGTGGGAAAGGCCTTAGTGCAGACATCACACTTGAATGGCTTTTCGCCCGAATGCAGGCGGACATGGGCATTGAGGTTGCTGGTGAAGGTGAAGGCCCTGTCGCAGATGAGACATTTGTGCGGCTTTTCGCCGGAGTGCACCAGCATGTGCTTCTTGTAGCCTGACTTCTGCGAGAGGCCCACGCCGCAGATCTCGCAGGTGAAGGCCTTCTCGCCAGTGTGACTGATCTTATGTTGGCGCAGCGAGGACGAGTCGTAGTAGGCCTTGTCGCACAGATCACAGGCATAAGGTCGCTCACCCGTGTGCGTGAGCTTGTGTCGCCTGAGGTGATCGAAAGCCGCATATCCTCGCCCGCACTGATCGCAATTGTAGGGCTTTTCTTCGGCATGGGTCCGTTTGTGCGCGGCCAGACTTGAGGTGGTGCGGTAGAAGCGCGCACAGATATTGCACTGATGCGGCTTGACGTTGGTGTGGGTAAGCATGTGCTCCTTGTAGTTGCGCAGGTGCTTCAGACGCTTGCCACACTTCTCGCACTCGTAGTGCTTCTCGTCCACGTGTGAGCGCATGTGCTGGTTAAGACGGCACTGCTGGCGGAACGGCTTATGGCAGATGTGGCACATGTACGGCAGGGCCTCGCCTGCAGTAAGTTGTGTGGAGTCCAGCGACTCCTCCAGGAAGTCCTCCTCGGTGCAGACATCGTCGCCTTCAGTCAGCTAGAAAATGCATCATTTGTGATTACACTATTAGGTAATTGTGTTCAGAGATTCGCCTACCAAATGTTCTTCACGCTCATCCTCGTCCATTTCGAGCGTCTCCTCGCCGATAACTTCGTCCACTGCTCCTTCGGCGGGTATCACAATCATCTGTCCCTCAATGATCTCGCCATGGGCGCCCGACTCGTCCATGACTTCGATCTCGTCCTCCTCGGTAACTATTCTGTCGTATTCGTTCTTGATCGTCACATATTCCACATCGGCGGGCTGGAATTCATGCACGCTCTCCATAGTGATGTGCTCTTCCCCCGGGTGGCTCGTCAATGTGTGCTCCTCCTCCGGCAGCTCCTCCTCATCGTCTTGCTCGGCCACTTCCTCGATGACAAACTCCTCTTCGTCGCCGGTGGTAATCTCCACCATTTCCAGTTTCGTATGACCATGATGATGCTGCTCCTGTTCGGTTTCAGCATCTTGAATCTGAAATAAAAGGGTTGATAGAATCGGTTGATAGAATCGAATGAGCATTGAATTCAATCACTATTTACAGTGCCTGGCTCCTGCTCCTCGTTCAGCATCTCAATCATTACGTACTCCTCGTTGGGGTCGCCACACTGCTGCTGCTGCTCCTGGTGCTGCGATTGATGAGGATGACGCTGCGCCTGTTGCTGCTGCTGGTGCTGGTGATGGTGGGTGCCATGGGCCTCGTCCAGGCCGATGCGCAGCAGCTCGTCTGAGTCAATCACCATGCGCTTAAAGTTGAAAGCCTGCTCCAGCAGCTGCAGGCAGTTCAAGCAGATGTGCTGAGGCATTGCGGCGCCGTCCTGCGGCTCAAAGGACAAGCCGGAGCAGTATAAAAGCATTCGGGCCAGCGTGGTACTGCCCTCCGGCCCCAGCTCGATCTCCTCCTGCAGCGGCTTGTGCTGCTTGCAGGCACGCGTGCAGGTCCTGCAATTGAGCACCACCACAGAACTGGCGCCTCCGCCCGACTTGCCGCTCATCATCCTGGTTCCGGGTGTGGTCTGGTCTAATTCGGATCCTTGTCCTGTGTCTTCTAATTAGAGGCTAATTCAGATCGGTTTGACGTCGGAGTGGGCCGACTTATTTGATGTACAGCTCCTGTTTTTCTTTCTGACAGAAATTTTGATGCACAGATGCTTCTCCATTTAGGGATGTGCAAAATATCTGAAAATATATCGATAAGTCGATATTTTTTATCAAACATAATATTTATTTATTTAATGAGCTCAAATATGTGAATATGGCCTTTATCCTATATTTTGTGATATTTTTTCTTAGCTTTTGTATTTTTTAGATTTCTAGAATTGCATATTAAACTGCTGAATTTATTGATTTCATTGAAATAAAACATTGCCTTATCGGCTATAATCATTGAGGTTGTTCCATCCCCAAAGGTGGAAACATCGATGAGAAACGTCATTCTTTTTGTAAAAAAGGTGGCAGCGCTGTTTCATAAGCATTTTCGAGGCTTATTTGTGGATATGCAGAAGTTTTTTCTCAGAAGCATAAAGTTTTCTGTATGCCCCAGAGCTGCGCATCCAACAACGGCTGTTCATTTGCGAAAAATGGAATAGAAATAGGAAATGGAAATGGAAAGGAAAAGCGAAATTTTCCTCATTGAGTCTGGCAGCGCTGATTTATGAACGTTGTCAAGTGATTTAAGTGTGACCAACCGCATGGGAGGGGAATCCGATAACTTTTCTGAAACAATCGATTTCAAATCACGGTAATTTTAAGATTTCTGTTAAATAATTTTTATTGAAGGTATGTCTTCGCTGTGAAATCATTTAGAAATATCAAAAATGTACATATATTTAAAAATATAAAAAAAAATCCTATTTTTATAATATATCATTATAAAAAACAAATATCACCTAATTGTTTCTTCTCAAATATATTACTTATAAAGTTTGCCTACAAATATCCATTATAAAATATTAAAAAACTAAATTTTTCTGGTTTAACTGTATTTAATAGTGCACAAATTAGTAGTATTTAGTAGGTAGTCGCATATAAACATTATATTATTAACTTAAGCTAAGCTCTTGCGTGTTGCGTGTTTTGGGGGTTCCTTAGTTACTCTTCGATCAGCAGTTCCCACTGCCTGCGGCCTCTGCTCCAACTATTTTTCAGTTCTCTCGGGAATTCATTCGACATTTTCGGGATAAATAAATTAACACTACAGAACGGCGACAGAGAGCGGTTCCAGCAGCAGCAGCAGCAGCAGCAGTAGCACATCTAAGCTAGGATATATGGGATATATCTATATATATATTCCCATATATTTGCGTAAATTGTGGTTTCAGTCTTTGATTTTAAACTTAATGGGTTAAATGTACGCTGACAAACAGTTAAGAAAAAAAAAAAACAAAAAACATGTAAAAGAACTAGGGAGCTTAGCCTAGGAATTTTTTGGGGATTAATCGCCATGCGGGATGTGGAAATGTCCTTGAATTGGGGCCCAGCCCCAAACCCCGTTAAAAAACCGATCACGGCTTGCCCTCGCCTTCGTCGTCTCCTCCAGACACGGCGGCCTCCACTTCCGCTTCCGCTTCCACTTCCACTTCCGCTTCCGCCTCCATGGCAGCCTGCATCTCCACAAAGATGTCTATGAGATTGTTGATCCCGATGAGATAGCCGTCCTCGTGGTTGCCCACCTTCCAGGCGGAGTAGTGATCGATGCGCATCTGCGGCGGCAGCTCCACCGTCTTGGCAAAGTCAATCAGCCAGATGCTGGCATGGCTCTGGTCGTGGACGAAGAGCAGCGAGCTGCCGATGACCTCGTGGCTCTGGAAGAACTCGGAGACCGCCAGGGTGGCGCGAATAGCGCGAAGACGCTGAATGTAGCGGGGCTGTGAAGTAAGCGAATATTTACATTACATTTGGGGCTTAATTTGTTAATAAGAGAGCTAAAAAACACTCTCTCGTTTGCTATTGAACGAAGCTTTGCTGCTTTGCCTATGCATTGCAGGCAAAGCATGGTAGAAGGAGCTGGAAAGTGATAGAAGACATACTGCTAACACCTTCAAATAAATAATAAATAATAATAACAACAGCAAAAACGAATAAATTAAGATTTCATTAAATTCCAAGATGATGTTTTTTAAAATTCAACTGCTAACGTATATATAGATATTTACTAAGATAACTCCATTCCCATCCATGGAAAATTCAAGGAATTAAGCCAATTTTTATTGATTAAATACGCACCAGAATGTGGGGATGACCGCTGAGGAACTCGACAAAGGCCAACTTGATTTGTTCGCGTGACTTGGTCGTTTTGAAATCTTTGGAACTGGTGCCATCGCTCTTCTTGATGCCCTGCAAATAAATGAATAATATATATTATTCCCGGTCATAGGTATTGCTTAATGGAAATTATAAATGATTTTTAAGGCAATTACAAAAGGAAAACTTAATTGGAAATTAACTGCAAAAGGTTAGGTAGGATTAAGACCTTGGCATTCTGATTTTAAATAGCTTATTGTTAGTCATTAAAGTAATTGCTAGCGAAATAGGTATTATTTATAACAAATTCCATTTCCCCTGAAGGAAAAGTATTTATATATTTTAAATTTCAGGGACTTTACCTCAATGCGGAAGCCAAGCGTGGCCGTGCTGGAGATGGTCTCCCGCCAGACCATGTAGCGTGGCTTGGTCACCGCCTTGGCGGCATGCTCCTCGGCGGTGGGGGCGTGGGCATCGATCTGGATCATCTTGTCGTACATGTCCTTGCGCAGCTTGGGCTTCTCCTTGGCCTTGGACAGCTCCTCCTCCAGGTAAGTGCGCACGCCCACCTTGCAGTCCATCACGCACGGCTGTACATAGTCACTCAGCAGGTCCTGCAGCTGGAGATATACTGCAGAGCAGGCCAAGGATTGAGTGGTTTAATTAGCCAAATCAAGAACAATACTTACGTTCGCCATCCTCGCTGGTCACTTGGCCCTTGTAGACGGGCACATAGGGCCTGAGGAGGTCCTGCATGAGGATCTGGAAGCACTCCTCCTCCTTGGGACAGAGCTTCTTGAGCACGGTGCCCGGCTCGGGACCCGCCTTGAAGTTGCCCTGGTGACCGGCCAACTGGACCCATGGATAGCGCTGCTTCTTGTAGGTCTGGAAGAAGGGCGTCCACTGGACAATGTTCCGGATCTTACGCCAGCCGGAGCTCTGCAAAAGATTGGCGTTACTGGGATTAGTTCGGGCAAGAAAACAGCCGTCCTTCAAATACTAAAACCTAATTTAATTATTATTAAGCACAGAGGATTTCTATACATATTTTTCCCCAAATTATCACGCAGTCCTTGGGCGGAATACACTCTGAAATTGATTAAAGCTGAACGCAGTAGCTTAATTAACATTAATTTAAGTTA
The DNA here is from genome assembly GCA_008042775.1 of Drosophila pectinifera. Lineage (NCBI taxonomy): Eukaryota > Metazoa > Arthropoda > Insecta > Diptera > Drosophilidae > Drosophila > Drosophila pectinifera. The sequence goes on from VNKC01002901.1 coordinate 60,574, forward strand.
ATCATTGGCCTGTTCTGCTGCTCTGTCGCTCATTTTTATTTACGCGATTTTGTATACGCCAGAGTCTGGTAAATTGTTTACAAACTACCCACCGCATTTCCTCTCCATTAAATTGTGTTAAAATTCAGTGAAAAATAGAACAGACGACTTGATTTTAGGGTTAAGAGAGCTTCTAACTATACTTTTACTAACTAACTAATCTTTCGAGCTCTTTAAGGCAGGGGGAATCGGTCTACAGACTACATGATACAGCTGACAGCTGAGTAATGTCCCACTTTTCAGCTGAGTTGCCGTCACCTGATCTTAAATCGGCCATATATTTCAATACACGTCCGCCTAGCCTGGCTGATAAATCAGGTGAGAGCTTACTGCCTTTTCTTACTCATGTTTCTGATTATATATCCCTGTAAAACCGAGTGACTGATTATAAATCTAGGTTGGTTCAGCCTACTTCCATGAAGTATAAGCTCTAGACCTAAACTAAACTAATATTGATACTTAATTAGTTTTCATCTGCTAATATTCTCTCATTTTCAAGGGTCTTATATATTATTATTATACAACATATTTTAGGCTTCCATGTCGTATTAGTAATTAATAAAAATTACTAATACGACAGGTGAGCCCATGTCCCCAAGCCAATATAAATTTTAATTAATTTTGTTTTGTTATGAATTATGTATTATTAAGTATAAGCTTTAGACCTAAACTATATTCCAGTGTTTATTACAAAAGCAATGTGCGTTTTAAAATATTGATACTGAATTGGTTTTCGTTGCTCTCCTCTGCTAATTTTCTCTCATTTTTAAGGGTTTTATATGATCCTTATTTAAGCTTATCAAAATGTGCAGAGATTCTTTACACAACATATGTTGGGCTTACATGTCGTATAAGTAATTAGTAAAAATTACTAATACGACCGGTGAGCCCGTGTCCCCAGGTCAATATAAATTTTATTTAAGTTTTTTTTGTTATGTATTATGTATTATTAAGTATAAGCTCTAGACTTAAATTATATTGAGGTGATTATAAGAACAGCAATGTACGTTTTAAAATATTGATACTGAATTGGTTTTCTTCTGCTAATTTTCTTTTATTTTCAAGGCTTTTATATGATCTTTATTTAAGCTTTTTAAAATGAGCAGAGATTCTTTACAGAGCACAACATATGTTGGGCTTACATGTCGTATTAGTAATTAGCTAAAATTACTTATACGATACTAATGGTAAAAATTACTTATACGACTGGTGAGCCCGTATCCCCGGCCAATATAAATTTTAATGAATTATTTTCTGTTATTTTCCGTTAAGGCAGGGCCTGAAAATATACTTGCCAGACCCAAATCATACCTTCTTGCCGCCCGAAGCAGCCTGAGAGGAGGAACCCGATCCCGATGCCGATCCCGCCGCCGAGGTGGACACATCCGAGTCCCACTCGGAGCTGAGATCGTCGCTGCTGGCATAGCCATAATCCCTTGGCATCGGCACCTCCAGCAGCGACTTGGAGTACTGGATGTAGCCGGGACAGAGGCTCTGTCCCAGCGGTGAGTGGGAGCGCCGTGGCCCCAGGGCAGTCGTTGTTGGGGAACCCGGTGAGCCCAGGGGCAGCGAGTGCTGTTGGGAGAGCTTCCGGCCAAGGCCCAGGCGGAGGCCACAATTGTGGGTGGCCACATGGTCGCCGGAATTGGCCGTAATGCTAATGGTGGGCATAGATAGCTTCTTTTCCGCCCGCTGCCGGATGCCGTGGGCCTGAGCGAAGGCCAGGCTGCACTTCCTTGGCTGCATATTATTGCCGGACAACTTCCGGCGGAAGAGCTTCTTGACGGTGCCCGAGCCGCTGGAACTTATCGATGCATTTCCGGCTTCCGCCTGACTCTTCTGGGTCTCCGCCTCACTGCCCGCATCCTCGCTATCCGCCGAGGTGGGCTTCCGCCCAGTATCGCTATCCTCGTCATCATCATCCTCGTCATCGTCGTCGAACTTCAGCTTGGCTATCTCCTCGGGCGGGACGTCGGGAAAGTGGAGCAGCTTCACGGTCACCTTCTTGCCGGCCTCATTGTAGTAGACCTCCTTGGCGCTCATCCTGTCAAAGTCCTCGTAGATGCGAACCTGCGGCGATGGTGGCGGCGTTGGTGGCGTCACCGAGCCCTTGCCGTTCAGAGTGATTCCGCCGGGACGCTGGGGCGGTGGCTTCTGCTTCTGATTTGGACTTGGATTCGGATTGGGACTCGGACTCGGACTCGGATTCGGATTCGGATTCTGTGGCTGCTGGCTGAGGGCGCACACGGACATCTTACATGGAATCTGGCCCCGCGGCACTCGGCTCAGTGCATCCGGGGAGCGGTCTCGCGTCGAACTGATGGCGAACGCAACTTTGCCCGCAGCTGGGGAGCACACAAATGGAGATGGAGTTGGAGTTGCAGATGGAGCTGGTCCTGGGCCAAACCGGCAGAGGCGTTGGTAGACGGAGAAGGAGAGGAGAAGGAGAAGGAGTCACAGACGCTGCATTTTGATTTCTGCGCACATTTGCGAACCCGTTCGCGCCTTAAACCACACCAGTCTTCTGTCCTTCTCCATCGTATTGGGTCTCCCTCTACCAGTGACAGCCGCGAGGTGAGCGATCATAACGAGCGATTGGATCTTCTGCGAGATAATGGGCCTTCCAGGCAGCCAAATACCCTTCCAAAACTAACCCTCTTCAAGGCTCTATAATCTAGTTAATAATCTATTTAAAAATCTATTCAAAAATCCCCCTTATCATATCGTTTTGTTCATCAAAAGTTCATTTTGAACTTTCTTTATAACACTTTGACGTGACAAGAGAGCATTTTGGTCTTAGTGAATGCCAGTTGCATAAATTGATAGGAATAAATGACAATTCAAGCATTAAATTGTTATTAAATTGTTATTATTAAGTATATAATAATTATATAAATTTGAGGCCTTTATGTTGACATGAAATAAGATTAAAATGAAGCTCATATCATGTCAATGATATAAGTAAAGAGTTCCCAAGAAACCATAGTTATGAGAGCTGGTTATTGGGTAATTATTTTTATTTATTTATTTATTATTTTATTTATTTTACTTTAGGCAAGTTAAGGTTCTTGTAAATTAAACAAAAACACAGAGAGAGAGAGAGAGAGATGTTCCTATAAAATGTAGAAAATAACTTAAATGCCTTCTTAAGAATCTAGAGTAATGTCTCCTTAAAAATCTTCTTAAAAAATAGCTGCAAAGGTCCCCCTGACAACCTCTCCAAGAATATAAATTTCCCTAAAGCTGAGACTAAGAATTTAGTCTAAGATATATCTCTAAACAAGCTATAGAAAGGCAATTAAGTAGGAGATTCACTTGGCAGCTTCTATTAGCATTTAAGTTGAGAAAACCCATTGCCTATATATAATATATAATATATAATATAATATATAATATAACACCTGTCAGTTAAGTTTATATTTTTAATATAAGCATGTGAACGGGCCTTGAAAAATAGTATAATTTTAGGAAGGAATATGTGAAAGTAAATTGTTTTAAATAAAACTAAATTTAGATTCCAAATTTACATATTAAAAAAATTAATTTAAATTAAATTAATTTAAGTAAAGACTTTATTACCTAACATTTTAATTTGGGATTTTTTGAGTATGGAAATATCATGTTTAATTATAACATATGGATGAACTCCCATTTTATCTTAATATTTTATTGCATATTTTATTTATTAATCAATTTGAATTAAGAACATCAAGTTTAACACTTGGATATATTTCTCTAGAGTTCTGGGTTGCTTTTTTTATGGAAGAAATCAACTTTGACATCAGATTAATTGCAAACTGGTAACTATGCTATTTAGCTAAGGGTTTTCTATCAAGAAGATCTGCTTTAACATCTGGTTTAGCATTTGAATTAATTTTTCTAGACTTCATAGAGGGCTTTTCCATTAAAGAGTTCAATTTTAACATCTGGTTTAACATTTCGGTTAAGTGCAAACATATTTCTACATAGTCTCCATAGTTATTCTATTGAAAAGTGAAGCTATAACTTCTGGTTAACTGCAAACTAGTAATTATCTTATTCCGTAGAGTTCTTATCTATTTTAATATATTTTTGATCTATTTTTCTTGGAGGGTTTTTCCAACTCTGACATCTGATTTAATCTTTGTCTGAAGTGCTTAAAGTTCTTTGATGCTCTTACCGGCGTAATACCCTTGATGAGGGTATTATCGCTTCGTTGCTGCTGGGGCCTTTGGCCTTTCGTCTGCTGCTTTTGGTTGCATTGCTGTAATGCGCACACATCAATCAAAATTGATTAAATTGAATACATGTGTATGTGCCATGTAACACACAGTACACGGCACACGAACGGCGGACGGTGGACGGCGGACGAGGGACGCGGCGACGGACGGAGCTAAGTAGGCATTGTCGAAGCGTGTTGGCATCTGGGCACCACCATAAGCTCCATCTGCGGCATCTCAAGCCACCGCCGGCGACGGACGGAGATGGTGGCCACCACAGCAACACCGAAACCGCCCAGAGTGGGGCAGCCAAGGCGATCCATCGGATCCAATCCAATCCAATCCGAACAGAGTAGACTCGAGGCGAGCCGAGACCCAAATCGAATAGCACACATTATGATAATAATGGAAATGGCAGCGAGCGCGGCTATCCAGTTACGCCACTGCACAATACTATCGACTATATGTCGTATATATGTACTATATATGTATATCTGCGGCCATATTATATACTAACTGAAATTTCTTTATAACATTTGACGTCATTTGCAAATGTTGTCGGCGCCCCGCAAGGCGATAACGAAGCAGCAGCAACACGACAAGCCCACGGAAACCTAGGAGAACTTTGGTTCTTCCACATCCACAATAGATCCTACAGTTAACAGCTACTGCCTAACACTAACACCTCTGATTATGCAGTTGGTAGCTCCAAGTCCAGGTTAAAGTCTTTCGAAAGCAGAAAGCTAATTAATCGAATATTCATTGAGTTTGAGTTTTCAGTGAAGAACTTTGGTTCTTTCACATTAACAATAGATCTTGGGGTTCGGGTTAGTCTCTAACATCTAGAAGTTAGAAGACCTTGTTAAGTGGGGAATTTTAATGGAATGAACAGTTTCCACAACATTACTAGATCATTTACTTAGGGTTACTGCCATTTATGGTGTTAAGTTAAACACATATACATGAGATCTTGGGGTTCAAGTTAGTTAACATCTACTTGTTAAAAGTTCAAGTTCAGTTGGGAATTCTAATAGAATTTTTGAATGATTTTTGGTTGCCAGAGCATTGTTTTAATTATTTATTTGTTTTTATTTATAGTATCTTAGTATTTAAGACACTACCAGGTAAGCTGATTATTCATAGATTTAACACTTAAAGGGAGCCCTTATTGGTCTCTTCCAAGTCTAGAACCTCTATTGATGAGCTCGATATATCATATATCTCCCAGCTACTTCTATAAATGAATTAATTATTTATATAAATTATCCTAAAACCAAATCTGAACTCCTTACATCTCCTGCCACATTTCTCACACTTCCAATAATATTATCTTTGTGTCTTGGCCCGCCTTCCATTATCTACTCATTATTATTCCCATCCGATCGGCGCCGATCCGTCCTTAAATACAATTTTGCTGTATTCGTTATCTAATAAAAACAATTGTACAATCTTCGATGCCGTCAACACTAGCAACAACTACAACAGGGGCGATAACGTCTGGATATATTGCGGCATGTACTGTGCATATAGATATAGAGGGTGTGTGTGTGTGTATTACGTATACGTAATAATTGGCAAGCCATTCCCCCTCCGAAGCCGCCCTGCCCCTTAGAAATACCCCTAGAAATCTTATTTGAAATCCCCCCGAAACTCACAAACGCCACCCACTCTCCATAATGGACACTACGCGCTTAATGCCCGCCATTCACATTCGCATAACAATTTCTCTCAGTATTTCTTTTTTTTTAAACTGCCAAAAGCTTAAAATTAATAAAGTAAACACAGTTCGCTGTCAGGCCCCCCTCTAGCCCCGCTCCCCCTTCCCCACTGCCATCTTTCAACGGCCTCTGTTTCTCTGAATGCCAGTTTTTTGTTTCTCCGAATGCACTGTAAACGAATTTGCTTACTTTATTTAATTATCATCGGACAAAAGGCGGTACTCATTTAACTTTCACGGGGAAATAAATACAATGAGCGGAAAACAGATATTGTAAATGGATTTAGGTTAACATAAGATCTGGTTATCTTTATTTTAGTAATCGATTAATATCCATTTCTAAGATAAAAGAGAAAATAATTGAATGTAGAATTTATACAGCAAAAATCGGTTATCTTGGGTCTAGAGATAGAAAAATATCATTATATATTTTATAATAAAAATATATTTATAGCTTTAGTGTGAATCGATTAATGCCTAAATATCTTGATGTCGATTAATATCTATTGGATGTGTATATTTTTCAAAATACTTAATGCAGAACCAATTGTTTATATATACAACAAATTGATTTTAGATCTATACATATAATATATTCTATAGAATATATTTATTACATAGAATACATTCTATCTATGTATCTATCTTATGAATAAATAAATCTAAAGATATCTTAAGTATATCTTTAATGCTTATCGATTAACGTATAATTATTTTGTTATCGATTATTCTTCATAAGACCAAATGAAAAACAAATTGAATGTTGATAGAATCATAATTGTATAGACTATTTGAAGCTGATTAAGAATTGTATTCTTATGAGGCTCTTTAAACATATATTGTTATTTTAATATTATGAAAATCTTAAGCAAGCCTGCAAATATTTAATAATATTTTTCCTAGATAGATAACAATTGATCTTTTCAAAGTTAGTATGCAGATAAAACCCATTGTATTTTAATTAAGATTAAGAATACAAAAATGAGTCTCCTTAAACATATATTGTTATTTTAATATTATGAAAATCTGAAGCAAGCCTGCAAATATTTAATAATATTTTTCCTAGATAGATATATAATAGATCATTTCCTTATCAGTTTAAGACCATTCTAATAACGATCCCCTGGCTTCCAAATTTTTTTTCGGTGTGCCATTGACGCACAGAATGGATTTTGGCTTTGGCTTTGGCTTCGGATGTGTTTTTTCGGACTCTCGTCGAGAGGTGGCTGTGAATGTGAATGGGGATGGAATTGTGGGTGGCTCTTTGGGGCGGATGTTATTGAAGCGATCAAGCGCCAATTAAGGCGGGCGTTCAGTTCCATTTTCGGCCAACTTAATGAGCCTCAATTGCCGAACTCGCTGTTCGTACGCAAATGCTGCTGGTGGCTCTTCAATTATATAATTCACCTTTTGGGCAGTGGGTGGTGTGGGAGGTAGGTGCTTACAAATTGCGTAGCACCTTATTTAGGCCTGCGGCCAAAAGAGGGGTTCAAAGAGGGGTTCAGATTCTCATTGACGTCGTCGTTTATTGTTGCTGGCTGGCGTGTAAATGTTTACATAAACCTGAATACTCGGATTTTCGGTGCAAAAGACATCTAGTATAAGAGTTCTCCCGCTCGCTGGCCCTCTCCCTTTCTCTCCCTTTTTCTCCCCCCTCTCTCTCTCTCTCTCTCTCTGCGTAGATCGCCCTGTCTCTTTCCTTTGGCGGTGAGAACTTGGCGCGTGCTTCAATTAACACACTTTTACAACAGCAAACAACATACTACAGATTCCAGAGAGCTGCCACTGGAGACTTGTAATTAGTTTAATTAATTGCCAAATCGTTAGGAAAATATTTCGGTGTATTTTGTGTTTTTTCTTACTTCAATTTAGATTTATTTAAGCCTTGGCAAGTGTCAAGGAAAAGAAGCAAAGAGAAAAATCTATATTTGTGCTTTTATTTTGAGTTTCCCTAGTTCATTGAATATTAAATAATGTTAAGACTTTAAAAAATATTTCAAAACTTACTTACAATGTTTCCTAGTGAATGTAATTTAAAAAAAATATTATTGGATTGGCAACTATAAGGATAATCACATACAAATAATATAACCCATTTTCTTGGTTAATTAAATCTTTAAAAAAATATTAAGGCATTGTAAAATGAAAAGAAATGCGAAAAATAAGTAATAATATATTTTTCGACATTTATTTAGGGGTTTCCTTAATGAATTTAATTCGTAAGAACTTAAAGAGTTTGGAAAATGTTAAAATCAACACATTAATGAAATATTTATGATTCTATTGGAGTTTTTCCTTAGTTCGTTTAAACTTTAAAAATGTTTACAAATAAAATAATCCAAAAGCAAATAAGTATTTGAATGTTTATTTGAGTTTTTCTTAGTGATGTTATTTTTAAAAAACAATTAAGCCTTATAAAATTTAAAGAAAAAGCGCTCAAATATTATTTAAAATATTATTATATATTATTATATTATATATAATAATTTAAAAATTATTAGGCTTCAGAAAATGTAAAGTATGCTCTTTTACACAATTTATTTTTGGAGCTTTCTATAAATCTTAAAAATATATTTAAAGCCTTACAAATGTAAGGGGAAAAAGCACAAACAAAGTAAAACTCATTTGAACATTGAAATATTGTATAATTTACTTTAGTTATTTAATCTTTTAAAGGTTATTTTTTATGGTTTCTGGTTAGTTAATAAAAGTGGTGATTGGATAAGCTTTAAAAACCGCGAAGGTTAAACTTACCAAGTACTAAATAAATTAAATGATAAACAAGACTAAAATTTTGAGTTGTATTTTATAGAAAAACTAAGTTAACTTTCGAGTTTCAGTGGGAATTGAAATAAATTAAGTTAAATTTTAAATTTGTTGTAATATCTGAAATATTTAAATTAGATAACAAGGCAAGGTATCAACTTTAAGGACAGAAGTTGAGTGGAATTTTTCTTCCTTTAAAAACCATAAATTAAATGTTTAATTAGGAATTACGCTTTCTTCCTTGCGCAAGCACACACAAATACACACACACACACACAGTCGGCAGCAATTAACATTTAATTAAGAATAATTATACGTTATTTCTTTGGGGGCTCTTTGCTTTGGTTTGTCGGTTGCTTTAATTAATAATTATAGTAGCCACACGCACAGCCAGCGGCGAAATTGAATTTATTTCAAAATGGTAACATGAAAAAAATGCCGAAAAATATTAAAATATATTCGTCGCAGCAGCAGCATCAGCATCAGCAGCAGTTCTGGTTAATAATATTTTGTTGCTGCTCTGGCATTGGCTTGGCGCCCGGAGAGATTCCACAAGCTCGCACAGATCGCAGCCGCTTGGAGAGCGTACAATACCGATGGAAATACCACTAAGTAATAACAATAACAATAACAATAACAATGATATACTAGCTGCCGAGTGTAACAACAATAACAAACGGCGGGCAGAGACAGCGAGAGACGAGACCCCGGGAGCCAGCCGCACGCGATCGCAGCAAAAGCTCAACTGGCCGCGACTCTGCTCTGGAAACGGAACCCAAACGAACCGAGACCGAAAGCGACACCGAGACCCCGAGACACCGAAAACCACACACCGACACCAGCACCAGCACCGACCCCGACACCGAATCTCAAACTCAACTCGGCTCACTCTCAGCTGGCGATAGCTACGCCGCGGCGCGATGAGCAGCCGTCACAGGGGCAACCTCATCTTGGGAGTCCTAAGCAGAGTCCAAGTCCCAGTTCCACTTCCACTTCCACTTCCAGTTCCAGTCAAACTCCCAGTCCCTGTCCCGGTTCCAGTCGAAGTCCCAGTCCCAGTGCCAGTGCCAGGTTCCAAGCCCCAATGGAAATCGAAATCGAAATCGAAATCCAATCAAAACAAGAGAGACAGGCAGAGACAGGCAGAGATAGAGAGAGGGAGAGCACTCTCCTCCGGCTGATAACACCGAAATAATTGGCGGGGAGGGGAGCGATTCGAAATTATCACCAAACGCAGATGACAAGGAAGATGGAGAGACGGAAGCGGAGACGGGGGCAGGCGGAGGTGCCAACCTGGGGACCCGGGGAACAAAGCTCATTAGTTGGCCTAGACTCACCCGCGATGACGTTGTTCTAATGATCGAAGCCAAGGCCGTCACGGGCGTGACGTCAATGCTAATGATCCTATAGATATTTGTGGAAAATGCCACACAATGGAAGGACCTTTGGGAGAAATCAGAGAGCTCCTCCGTTCCTTACAAGAAAAATATATCCCCAAATAGCCATAGAAATAAATCATAGGAAAAAGAATATATGCTTTAGGATCAAAGATCCTTAAGCCTAATATAAGAAAAATATATCCCCAAATATACGTACAAATAAATCATAGGAATAAGGATCAAAGATCCTTAAGTCTCCTTAAGATTTTCTGTGATCTTAGCTCCAAATATTTCTATAATAATTTTGAATAAGATTTACTATAATAAATACAAAATAAATATAATTAATACAATCAAAAACATATTCTAATAGAAAAGGCAATACATTATAATATTTCCTATTTAAAAACATGTCTCAGCAATCTCTTAATCATAAAATTAATACAAAATATTTAAACTCAAATTTTAGCAATAGGAATCTATTATAAACCATTTAAAATTGGAATACTCATATATAACCCAATATATTAACATAAACCCTATTAAGAAACATAGTAGTTGCAAAAGTCTCTTAAAATCAGAATACTCATATATAACCCACTATATTAACTTGGAATTAGTGGTTTGTATCATTTATTAAAGCTAGTGAACTCCGAAAGGGTTTAACCCTACAACAAATAAAGAATACCTGTTGTTCGAATAAATTGCATATCATTGTTTATCATCAATGGGAAGTCCGCTCTTGGCGAATCGGTAAACATTAGCTTCAAGTTCAGAGATTCGCTGGAAGCGCAGAGTCATATAGTGATAAAAGAGAGGCTATAAGAAACTCTCCGAACAAGATCCTTATTAAATATGAGTCACACCGCGAACTTTCTCCAGGAGAAAGCTAAAGGCCTTTAATAAATGTAGAAATTGCATAAACACCAAAAATGACGTGGGAATCCTTGGTCTTGCGTCACTCGAATCTGCCCGCAGGCAGTTAGCTTCCTCGGAGGAAGAACGATCTGCCGAGAGAGTGATCTCTTCCGAGATCTATACACCGCTCTTCCCCCTCAGTTCCCTCCCCCTCTCTCACCGCCTGTGGGCTTATCAGTTGAACGATCTCATTTTCACACGATCCACGCTTTTACGCATGAGCGGCTGCTCTTCGCCGCTCTCGCGGACTCGCGGACTCGCGAACTCACGGACGCGCAGTGACGTCAATGGACAGCGTCGCGTCGCGTCGGGAGCAGAGCTTTCCGGCTGGACCGGTCCAGCAGTTCACATCAGAGGTGTAGCTTCCAGCAGATTATAGCTAAAAATATATATAGCTGATCTACTGGTTGCTATGTATATCCGAACTAGAGATTTATATATTTAATTGGATCGTGTTTAATTCAATCTTTTTTTGTACCTAAATATATCATTTACTTTATAGAACATATATCTTAACACAAATCATAACAAAAGAATAAAAATAAAAAAATAAATAATGCCCCGAAACCACTGGGGGTTTTGAAATCACTTTAAAAGGTTTTTAAAAGTATACAATAAATTGTATACTTGAATAAAATAATAGTATAAATATATTTCTATTTGTAGCATAGTCTTAGACATCTTTATAAGTGATTCAAACCTCCAAGAATGACTTATTTACTAATTTATTTAAGGCTCATTTTAGGTTGGTATTTATTACCCAAATGATTTGAGTTGTAAAAAGGTAATAATAAATTAAATAACAAGTTGGTGTAATCAACTGGAAAAGAATGCAGGGGTGAAATCTGTTAAAAAAGGTATTAAAAAGTATTCAGTAAAATATTTTAGGTCTTAAAATCATCATAAATCTGATTTTTCTAGGGTATAACATTTTTAAAGCATACTTTTAGATACCATTTAAATTGATTTTGAACTCACTGCATTACTGGTTCTTCCTTAATAATAAATAAAATAAATGAAGAACCTTTAAGACAACTGTAGGACCTACCTATCTCCTAAGTGTTTATTTTATCTAAAGATATTTTATCTAGATATTAATTCTACCGATCTAGTTATTTTCAAGCCAAAACTGAGGACAGCACTGATCCAACTTCAGTCTTGCTGAATTAAAAGCTTTTCCGATTCGTTTTAGCGAAGACTTGCACCCAGGAAGAGCTTTTGAGAGAATTCTTCATATAGAAGAATTGTAGAAGAATTAGACTGCTCTTTGGGTATTCTCTTCCCTAGTCGGCGTTGTGTAGAATGATATATATATAGATATATTTCAAGGGCATTCCCAGAGCTATGTTAAGTACTTTGTAATTGGAAGAACCACGCTATGATTTTTGGGGCCAGAAATCATATTTAAATGCAAAGGTAAACTATAATTTCCCATAAAAAGCTGAAGAAGAAAGCAGGCTATCTTCGGCAGGGCGCTTACCTTCTTCTTGGCCGCCTCAGCGGCACTAACCACGTAGAGATCGACGATGCCCAGGAGGCAGTCGTCGCAGCGGCACACATCCTCGCCGAAGGCCAGCGAGCCCAGGCTGCTGGTGGAGTCCAGGGAGTCGGTGCGTCTCAGCCGGCTGACCACGCCCATGCCCAGACCCAGGCCCAAGCCGAGGCCCACGGCGCCAAGGCCCGTACCGCCAACCACCACCGGCGGCAGCATGGGCGATGTGGGCGATGTGGGTGAGCTGGTCGTGGCTGAGCCGGAGGCAGCGGGCGAGGTGGGTGAGGAAGCGGAAACAGAAGCGGAGGGAGCACCACTGGACGCAGCGGCCGCCTCAATCTTGCGGGCCAGCAGCTGCTCCATGAGCGTCCGCGGTCGCGAGGAGGAGGGAAACAGGGCCATGTCCGTTGGCCTAATGGTTCCCACTCCCACTCCCACTCCCGATCCCGATACCGCTCCTACTCCGGCTCCTGCTCCTGCTCCAGCCCCCTCTGGCGCTCCTGGTCCTCCGTCCACCGCCGCTGCAGCCGAGTTCTTTGCCTAAGTCTTTCGTTTGCTCTTACTTTCTCTTCTTTTTAAATATACTTTTTTTTTCGTTTTAAGTTTTTTATTCGGCGCGCTATTTTCGGAGGCTTTTTTAACTACGCGGGAGTTGCAACATACCTGGAAATAAAAGGGAGAATATTTTTTAATTAGTTAATTCATTTAATTAAGAAAATAAAGATGGTATATTAATATTAACTAGATAAAATGTTGTTTTAAGAAAAATGGTTAAAGGGCTTTTAATTCCTTTTACAGGGAAGTTGGCTCTAAAGTTTTTGAGTTTATATATTTATATATTTTATAGTTTATATAGTTTATATATTTTTGTAGCATACTTTTGGTTCAATCTCAATTGATTTCAAATCCGCAAAGATATATAAATAACAAGCTAAACATAATTGAAAATATTCTTAATGAGATCTTATTTTCAATCAATAAAAAATAAAAAATAAATCACATCAAAGATATATAAATAATAAGCTAAACATAATTGACAATATTCTTAATGAGATCTTATTTTAAATGAATATTTTCCAAAAAACATTCAGGAAATCACCAATTCAAAATCAGGTAACTTAACTTGCTTAAAGTTGTTCATTTGGTAAATATTTATTGCTCTGGCACTATTAATAAGAGCAATATAATTATTACAAGCCCTTTTCGCATTAATCACTCATCATATAAAAATATTCCTACGCAAACCCCGCTCCTCAAATGTTTACAAAACAAAATGAATCATTCAGAATTTCAGCTGACAAGCCCACATAGGCCATATAGTTGCCCTATAACCCAAATAGTAAAGACTCTTCGGGAAGAGAGAAATATACCTGTAAATATATAGCAATATATTGAAACTTGAACTCAAACTGGAACTCCACTCCCAGAAATACCCCCTTGGAACCCAAATGAATCGCTGCAATCTACCTGAGATGACAGGTGGTATCAATATTTGCCAGAGTTTCGATTGCGCGTATCTGGGAAATATTTTTGCAGCTTTAATTAATCATTGCCGGCTGACATGTGCAGTATCAATATTGAGTATATATTCCGTATATTCCGCCACTCGATCTTGCATCTCCCAACTCTCCACCGAATCCGAAACCGAATCTAATCTCGGCCTGGCTTCTAGAGGCAAAAATGCACAAATTTATGGACTCCAATTTGTTGGGTGTCGGCGCTTATCTGGGCGGATGATCGCCTTGGCCAAGGAGGCCCACTCCCGAGGAGAACGGCCTCTGGAGGAGGATCCAGAGCTGGGAGTTGGGGCGTCAGAAGTGGCATTCGCTTAATCGCACAGCTGATAAAAAGTCTCTTGTTAATTAACATGATAGTGCGGCAGACACAGCAGAAAATGTTGGGGCTGAGTGGCGGTGTGGCGGAGTGGCGGAAAACTGGCTCTGCCTCCTTAGCCAGTTTTCCAGTCGTCATCGGCATCATATCGCCGCATTTATGCGCACATAAAAGTTAAATAATAGATCCAAAAGATACTTTTGCGGAGCCCCGGCTGCGGACAGCGGACAGTGGACATCGGACAGTGGACAGCGGACAGCGGACAGGGGGACTGCAACTCCAACTCCAACTCCAATTGCAGCGCCGACCAGTTGCTGGCCCGCCGCCAGTTGTTGTTGTTAGCCAAATGATTTATAAGCGGCTCTGGTATTTGTTGCTGCCTGCCTGCTGGAGGTGCCTTTGCCCGTTGTTATACCCTGGCCCCAACTCCGGAATGGGTAAGTGCAATTTAATAGCCAGGAAAACGAGGAAGGAGCTCACATACGAGTCATTTCGGGGTCTCGGAGATGGGTTCTTTGCCTAATGGGTCTTGCTTCACTGACTTCAAATATATTACAATCTATATACATTAATAATATAATAAATAATAATATTACAATACAAATATTAATAAATAATAATATGAAAAAAAATATAATAATTGTAATAAGCTAGTATTTATTAAGGGAGTATATTTAACTCTTTAAATATTTACTAATCTAATAATGGGTCTAGCTTCACTGACTTCAAATATATTACAATATATATACATTAATAATATAATGAATAATAATAATACAATATGAATATTAATAAAAAATAATATGAAAAAATATAATAATTGTAATAAGCTAGTATTTATTAATGGTGTATATTTAACTCATTAATTATTTACTACTCTAATAGACCAGGAAATCAAATATCCCAAAAGTTTTAAGAAGTCTTTAAGTTGATTATTATTATTGTTATACTATAATAATTATTATTATAGTATAGTATATTATTATTATAGTATAGTATATTATTATTATATATATATTTATATTATTATTATACTATAATAATTAGAATTTTTATTATTAATTTAATATTATTATTATTATTATTATTATTATTATTATATTATTACTATAATGGTCTATATTATTATATTATTGTATTATTATTATTATTATTATTATTACGTGCATACATATTACAGTATATACACAAGGCACCAGTGCTTATTTAAATTCTTTCCTAGCCTTTTTAGATTTAATAATCTATTTTTAAGGCTATTTTTATATAGCATAAACAAATAATATTAGCTATATATTTATATATTATTTATATGAATATATATTCTCCTATCTAGCCACTGTGTTATATTTTTTGATCACTCAAATTGACATGTACCATATCTTAGATAAGGCTTAGTAAAAGATGAAAATTAATGTGAATAATATTTCAAATATTAAATAATAAAAAATATAAAACAAAAAAAAAATAAATCACTTTAACCTTAATTAATATTTTATTAAGGAAGGAGCATTTGAAGTTCGTCTTGAAGTCAGTCGACGTTTGCTCTCTCTCTATCGATTTTCCCGCCACCCAACCAACGCGTTGGCTTCGCTTTAGTTTTCCAGCTTTTCCGCTTCGCTTGTGTGTGTGTGTGTTGTGTGTAGTGTGTAGTGTGTTGTGTGCTTGTGTGTTGTGTTGTATTGCTCAAGCCAACTGTCTTGTACTTTTATGGGCGCTCGTCTTATCAATAATTTATGTCAGATTATACCGTTATGTCACAATAAATTAAAGTTGGCAACTTATTTTCCAGACTCCACACAACTCCATGCACTCTGTCCGTTTGTCCGTCAGTCCGTTTGTCCGTTTGTCCGCTAGTGTGTGGTGTGTGCGGCGGTTTGTATTTGGCTTTTAAATTTTTTATTATGGCCAAATCTGTCAGTTTAGTGGCACATTTGGAAAAGTGCCTAATAAAAAAAAAAAGAAAATATTGGAAAAATAACTGAAAAAAGGAAAAAGGAATAATAAACCAAAAAAAAAGAAAAAAGCTACTGAAAGTCTTCTATGATATATACAGGGAATCATAAATAATATCATCATTAAAGTTTTAAGCCAGAAAATAATCGAACTTCCTTTCGATATTTGCTATCGATAATTGCCAAGTGCAGAGCTGCATAAACAAATGATTTTAGTCAAGTTTTTGTTCAAATTTAATGCTAAACAAGCAAAGAAAATATGAAAAATAAATCATTTAGAAGATTAATGGATCTTATGAATATTTTTCTTCTACTTATACTTCCTTTTCTTATTTTTTTCTATTTTATAATTAATGACATCCCATTTTCCCACGTGCATTTTTCTTATGAAAAATAAATAATTTAGAAGATTAATGGAACTTATGAATATTTTTCTTATACTTATACTTCCTTTTCTTTTTTTTTTTCTATTTTATAATTAATGACATCCCATTTTGCCATGTGCATCTTGGCGATCCAGTTGCGATCGGCGGGACATCTTTGGCCATATATCTCCCAGTTGGCGTGCGGTGGCAAATTTCACTGTCACGCCTCGCTTTCAATTAACTTGTTGGCGGCGGGCAGCCGCAGCTCCATAAATCCCATAAATCAAATGAGTCCCCAGTTAGTGCACCCGTTTTAGGCCCCCCCTACCCCCTCTCTCTACCCGCCCCAGGCTATGGCCATGTCTAGGGGCTATAGCTATAGCTTCGTGGCTGTGATTTATGAAGATCGCTTCATTTGGCTGCCGCTGGCATGTCAAAGTTTATCGACGTCTGATTAATGCCGGGGCTTTGTCGGTGCCTGGCAGGCAGGCTCCACTGTGACCAGAGAAAACAGGAGCTTTTCCCATTAATATAAACTAAATATTAATATTTTTACAACTCCCAACTAGTGTGGGATTACTTCAAAAACTTGGCCTTACTTAGGGGTGGTAATAAATAACAAATGCTTATATTTTTAATATTTTTTCAAGTGCATAAAAGCGCAGCTGCCACTGCAGACAGCAACTGCAACTGCAACTGCCACTGCCACTGCTGTTTATGGTAGTTGCATGTCTACTCTGCAGTGTCCAGTGGCTAAGCCCCTAGGGTCAGCTTATAAAATATAGTTTCTGGCAGATGGATAAACCCGAAAGAAAACACTCACTGCTCACTGCCTCTCACTGGGAATCCGAGATCCAGTTGGCCTGGAGTTCGATGCCACGGGCAGATAAGTAAATAAATAAAGTAAAACTAAACAACAACAGAGAAAAAAAAAATGGTTTTTCGCGTCGTCGGATCGGTATGGTATATGGTATCCGGTGGTATATCGATATGGGTGCACGGTTTCGGTTTTGGCTTTGGGGCAGCGATCGGGCCCGCTGCTTGTTGACTATGGAACGGCACTCGGGCAACTGAAGCACCGATACCGATGTGGCCGCGAGCAAAGCTCCCAGCCCCAGTCCCAGCCCCCATCCCCAACCC
>VNKC01002901.1:78382-99679 GCA_008042775.1 Drosophila pectinifera
CCCCCAGTCCCCAACCCCAGCCCCCAGTCCCCAGTCCCCAGTACCAGCCAGCACCGAACGAGCCCCGAACGAAGTTGAAAAACCGAAGTGATCGGAATCGGCGGCAAGACGATCGCTTCTCGCATTTCTGGTGGGGATTCAGAGGCGGACTCGGACGCGGGGCAGCTCCCAGAGGCGGCTGGTCAAGCTCTCACTAATCCTGGGCCACTAACCAGCTTTAAGTCCAAGCAGCAGCCACAAACACAGCGACTAATGACGCTGATTGAAGCCAGCTAAGGCCAAGTGCAGGCTGAGACCCTTTTCCCTGTTCCAACTCCCTTGATGTACTCAGCGAAAGTGCAGTGCATAAAGTCCACAATATTTTGTGGATATTTTACCTTAAAACAATAATATATTTCAAAGTAGGGACTATTTCAATGGTTATGATTTTTACCAATAGTAACTCCTTTGTGGGACCTCACCAGGGTTTTTAAATCCCTTAAAAAGAAACCTAAAAGTATGTCATAAAATGTTTAAGACATCTCAATCAGCGTAAATTTATTTGTTTTACTTTAGATTATAGATTCTAGATAGATTATAGATTATAGATCTAGATTATATATATTTAGCCAAGGTTTGGGAGTTTTTAAAACCCTAGTAATTCCTGCAGCAACCCTTATATATTTGGAAGTCCGATAGGTATCTCCTAGTTTCAATACATCTAAGTTTATAGAATGGCCTCAAAAATTGTAATGCACTTGAATTATTGTCTAAAAAAATATCAAAAAAGTTTCCAATAAAATATTTCAGGTGTATGTGCTATAGATTTTTTATTAATTTTAAATCACCAGCAATTTCTGTGGCATTTCTGATTGAATAAATATTTTTGTTTAATTTTTCAAATGAATATAACCATTTTAGTAGGTAATATATTAATGATATCATTTGATTATTATTTTTACTATTTAATTATTATTTTATTATTTATTTATATAATTTACTTATGATATTTTTTTATTATTTATATTTATTTATTATTTATTTATTTATTACTTTATTTATTTACTTAATTTCTTTTTATTTAATTATAATATAGGCCACAAATTATAATAAAACTTATGCATTTTATGGGATACAGAAATACTTAAGGAGTTTCACAATTAAGGAATATTTTATATATAATTTTTGTAACTTCCCCCCTATATAATCAACTCATCTTGAGAAGATCTTCCTCACCAATAATAACAGCATTTTATTGAATACTTTTTTGCCGTGGAAGTTTGTACCACTGTGACTCCTGTAACAATTATGAAATATTTTATATATATATTTCGTAACTACCCCCTATGTAATAAACTCTTCTCACCACCACTCTTCAACCTCACCATTAATATTAACATTTTATTACATATTTTTTTGCCGTGTATAAACTTCCAGTGTGACTTCTTGGCCCATAAGCGACGACTCCTTGTAGCCGATCCTCTGACAAGGCGACTAATTGCGTCGGCAAATTGCCGCTGGCATTTGATTTGCATAATGCAAATTTACCGCCGCCTCTAATCGGTAGCGCTCCATCTCCCCCGCTCCGGTGTCCCGCCCTTGGGCCGCCTTCCAGGGGGGGGACTGGGACCCGGCCTTATGACGAGAGCGCGGCGGCTGTCACAATATTTGTACATTTGTGTGCTATTAATTGACCACTTGACGCCCGCCCCTCGCATGGCCACGCCCCCAATTGGACTCTACTAAGTGTTTTATGGAGTCGCTGCGATGGCTCAGCCCGATAAGCAGGCGGCACAGGCACCAGGCAGCTGCCAGCTGGCCCAGTCCCGAACCCAGAGCCCAGGCCAATCCCGAGACTCATAACCGAGTGGAAAGGCCGCAAAAGATGAAAAGATACATTCGGAATGAGCCAGGAAATTGGAAATGGAAATCGGAGTCGGATTCGGAGTCGGAGTTGGAATGGGTCCTAGCCACGAACTATTAAGTGTTCCATTATCTGAGATACTGCGGAGTAATCCAGAAACCACAATCTGTCGAATTTGAATTCAATTAGAAATCTGTTTAAATTATGTATATCTATCTATCTGTCTATATCTATTATATTATGAGGCTGGGAGTAAAGGAAAAGGTTTTTTTAACTCCATATTATTGCAGTGTGTATTTGTTTTAATATTGTAGTATTTGTGGAATTTTAGTTGTTTTTAAATATGTTTACGTTTTTAAGAATCAATATTATTTGAAGTTAGAAAGAAAAGGTTTGACGTTAAAATGTTCTATGATTTTCTATGGGATTTTTATCAGTTGATATACTGGGGATCTCCAGTCTACATATTAAAACTCTTTATTAAATAAAAAGGAGTAATATTTTCCACACTTTCAATGCTTTATTAAGCATTTATATAATTCATAAAAAAAAAATATTTATATATATCTTATATTTCTCTGAGCATATAAATCCAATTATAATTCCATTAAAGAAGAGGTTTGTTGTTAAAATCATTCTAACATTTTCTATGGAATTTTTATCATTCGGTGTATCTTAAATAAATTAAATAAAAAGGAGTAACATTTCCCACACTTTCAATGCTTTATTAAGCCTTTATATGATTCATAAAAATATATATATATAATATTTTATATTTCTCTAAGGATATAAATCAAATTATAACTTTATTAAAGAAAAGGTTTGTTATTAAAACCATTCTACCATTTTCTACGGGATTTTCATCATTCGGTGTATCTTAAATAAATTAAATAAAAAGGAGTAATATTTCCCGCAATTTCAAAGCTTCATTAAACATTTATAAAATGCATAAAGAAATATATATATTATTTCTTATATTTCTCTAAGAATATAAATCAATTTATAACTCTATTAAAGACATTACTAAAAAACCTTACAATATAAGAACCTTAACTAGAAACAAACCAACTGAAACATTTTTCGTAAAATTAAACGATGTCTTGTATCAATATTCGACCAGTGTAGTCCCCCTCCCCTGGCCTTCCTCCCTTTGATCAGAGAGAGACCTATCCAACTTCTTTATCTCCTCTGCGGTTATCTCCCCGGCGGCCATCTAATATTAGAAAGCGATATCTATTGCCGTGTACAAGTGCTCTTGTTTTCCGGCCTTATCGACAATTGTCACAACAGGTCGGGGTTTTGGGGGAGCGTCCTCGCTGGGAGGCCTGACTGTACTACTCACTCGATATTTGTCAATTTGTAGACAGCTTTTTATGGCCATGGTAATTCACTGAAAAGGGAGGGCATGGAAAAGTTCGGAGTTACTTTTTGGCCAATAAGAAATTAAGTTTTAACCAAGTTCATGAGAAGACAATGATAATTGAGCTTTAATATATAATTTCCTTTCTTGAAGGAAATCCATATCTGAAAGCCATGACAACAAAGACCCGGCTACAGCTGGCTTTATTCTATATAGCCGAGTATATAGCAAGCCATATCTGATTGTTTGCTTCTCGAAAAATGTTCTACAACACAACAACTGCATCTGCACTTAACTGGAATCGAAAAATGCAAACATTTTCGGTTTGCTTTGGCGATTACGTCTGGGCGTATAGCCAGGAAATTCTGGTTATAGCCACACCGATCGGGTTGCTCAGTTTCTCGGTTCGAAGCCCTGGCTGGCCAGTGTACTCATCCCACGTGTTGCATGTGGCAAGTTGCATGTTGTGTTGGGCTGTGGTGGCCGCAACACAACTAACATAACCTTCAAGGCAGGGGAGCTGGGCCTGCACTTACAGGAATGACAAATATGCTGACACGCAACCTGCAGGGCACTGAGAGAAAATAGTGCAGAAATCATAAGGGTTTTCCAAATCAATTGGAAAAGGTGTACCAAAGTATGCAATGAAAAATTTGTTATGGTTTAGTTATTTATGGTATTTGTGGGATACTTTTGGACTTCCCTTGAATTGCTATCAAATCTCTTCAAAATATTGCTTAAAATTGAATAATTTAACTTTCCCCTTTTAGAAAAGTGAAGTCATTTAAAAGCTTACTCAAAACTATGCCATACAATATTTTATTTAATTTATTTTTCTTAAACAACTGTAAATGCTGTAATTATATTTTTATAGCATACTTTTAAAGGCCACCTAAATGGATTCAAATCTCCAGGTAATTTAATTTAAGCCTTTGAAGACTGTAAAATTATAAACAAAATACAAAATTCATAGGAAATACATATAGAATATATAGAACATATACATATAGAATACATATATTGGTATCACAATACAAGCTTTGTATAAATTTTGGTTACTTTTATATATCGAAACTAAGAAAATTATTAGACACTCCAATTGTTTCAGTTTTTTTCCACAAAAAATATTATTATTTCAAGGCATACTTTTAGACACCTGCACAAGTGTTTTAAAACAATCAATGGGAATTTTTCCAAGTAAAATCTGGATATATTTTTCTGTGTGCCAACCTCTGGATCTCCGAGATCGACGACTCGGATTCAATTCAGTGGAAATTGCAAACGCGAAACAAACAAAACCAGCCGTGGAATCACTGAACCAGCAGAAAAAACATATATATAAAAAAAAGAAATAAAAAAAGATACCCAAACAACAACCACTTCGACAAGAGCAAATGACGCAAATTGCGCACACCCGAGATACGACTCCTAAGGGCCTTCGATCTGGGATTGGTACAGGGATGGGACATGGAACCTGGCAGCTGGGAAGCTGGGAAGCTGGGAGCTGAAAGCTGAGAGCTTCAGCTGCTAAGCAAGCTATCTGTAAGATACCCTTAAAGAAAAAAAGTTCCAAGTCTTAGTCCTTCATTTAAAACAAATTTAGAATTAACTGCATGTAGTTCAAGCCTTTCCTTTATAAAAAATTTGTTCTATTATTTCGAAATAAATTAAATAGTTTAAAAATAAGTCCTACAAATGCCGATAAGCTTAAAATATATTGCTGTGCAATTTAATTGTTTTATGACATCATGAAGTTGGTTACTTTTATTATAAATAATAATGAGCCTAGTTATAACCGTCACGTGACGAGATTTTCCCATTAAAAATTAGCATTTATTTTAAGTTAATACGTAATATCTTCCCAGATGCGTCAACTCACCTGCATCGATCACTCAATGCCATAATTGACTCAAATTACCGATTATTTCGATAGCCCACACCCTAATCGACAGCAACACCTAAATATTAGCCTATACAGACACCGAAGAATGATGACAACACTTTCTATTATTATTATAAAAATGTTAGCAGTACTAGTTTTGCAAGGCCCAGATGATAAATAACCCAATAGGTGATGACATAATTATCGCTTTTCTGAAATTATGGTTAAAAATAACCTATTCTTTTGATAGCAGGTATTATAACAGATAACAGATAAGTGATGATACTAAAGAAGTATTTTTAAATGCTTCCAATTCGAGTAATGTACCGATTGTTTCGATAACAACCCGATAAATTATTATGATGAAATTAGAAGTAAAGAAAACCTACTAAAAGTCGATGACATAAACTTTCCAATTTCCGATTGTTTCGATAGCATGCATCGATATCCGATCAGTACTTCGCTGTGCCCCACCGAGCTTAATTCGAACTTCCAGGGTATCCCAAGCTGGTCTTTAATTCCCATGAGTGTTTTATTTGTGGCTTTTGAGTGGCTAGCGGTGGGGCAAGCGGGGCAAGCGGGGTTGGGGCCTGGGGCTTGTGGCAATATAATTTACTTGCGACGATCTTCGTCGCGATCGCTGATGGGCGGCAGCTGCTGACGTCAACGGAAGTTGTCGCTTGCGGCGAAGGTCAACGGATTGTGCCCAAGAAATGCTCCCAGATCCAACTTACGACTTACGGACGGGGTTACGCGGCTAAATCGATTTCTCACACAATTAGTGGGCGTCACAGTTCCCATTCCGATTCCGATTCCAATTCCAATTCCTCTGACGATGAATCCCCCCAAGCCCCAGTCCCAGTCCACGTCGCGATGTGTTGATTAGATATGACTCTGGGAATGGGTCTGGAAATGGCACTGTGACTGGCACTGGCACTGGCACTGGCACTGGGACGGGCTGATCGGACTGTGACGGATGTGCACGACCCACGGAGGCCATAAAGGCTATTAAAAAATAACAACAAAAAATATATATATATAAAATAGCACCACACGAGCCAATCATAAGGGTAAATGCTGTCGGATCAGCTACGCTTTCCGCCGACAAGTGATATCGGAATAAGAGATCATTTTGTAAAAATCGGGGGTAGCTCTATTGATATCTTAAGGATCTGTAGAATACCTATTAATACCCATTTAATAGAAAATTTAAAAAACTTTAAGGAACCGAATAGAACTGCTTTTAACTGCTTTTAACCAAAGCGCTAACTGAAACCCCACGTTGATACCTAATAGGCCATAAATAGTGGCAAACTCTGTTCAAAACCAGGTCAGTCTTCATTCAAAAATTACAAAACTTGATTAACTTGGTTGTGAATGTAAATTAAATTAAATTAAATATTTTAAATTACTTATATTATGTACTTCTCCTTCAACAAATTAGCGAGTATACCCCATTATCTTTATGTATATAATACCATTTCCACATGAAGACAATGAGTTTATATTGAAAAAAAATGAATAAAATAAAATAGCCCCAATTGTAATTTGTATTCAATTAAATTCCTTTTTAAATACCCTCTTATACTTATTATATTATTTACATTTTATTATTTACTTTTTATTATTTACTTATTTTATTTACTTATCCTTTAACAAATTAGCGAGTATACCCCATATGTATATAATACCATTTCCACATGAAGACAATGAGTTTATATTGAAAAATAAATAAATAAAATAAAATAGCCCCAATTGTAATTTGTATTCCATTAAATTCCTATTTATATACCCTCCATCTGCGTCATGTTTCCTGTTCATTATGATATAATTTGTATCAATATCTTCCAGAGCCCATAAAGAAGATACTCCCGCGTACATGGAGGGAATCATGAGAATCTGTCGCCGACTCTTGCCCCTCCCTGTGCCTCTGGCTGAGCTGATATTATTAATGATCATGACTCGGAGTCGGATCGTAAACAAAGGCCCTCCAGTGACGTCAAATGGCGATTTGTCGGCGACTTCGGGGCACCCACACACACGACACACGACAGACGACGGAGGGGCTTTGGCTTTATCTGAAAGCAAGCAAAAGCAAGGCATTCACTAACTATTCCTATGAAGCCCACGCCGCAGCCCGCCAAATACAAAACAATACACAGCAGATCGCCAAGTCTGGGTGCCCACTGCCAGTCGCAATCTCAGGCCCAGTGCCCAAATGGAATGCAAAGAACAACTAAACGAGATGGCCCCCACTTGGCGGCTGCTCCTCCTCCTCCGCTCCCTGTCGCGGTAATGACAACCCCGATAAGGTGCGCTGACAGGCCAGGTGAGTAGGATACCAGGAAACGGGGGTCCCGAGAATGTCAAGCACACTGCCGGCGATATCGGGGCGAAATTTACAAACACCCAGCGGAGCATCCCATGTGTGCCCGTGGCTCTGACTCTGGCAATGATGATATATCCAAGCCAGATAAACCCCTGACTTGTACAGCTCTAGGGAACCAACAACCCAGGCAATAGTTAAAGCCATTTAATACGAATTTCATTGGCATCGCCATAAAAAGGAAATAATATTGAACTAGAAAAGTACAAAGATACAAATCTGACAATAAAGTCTAGCTGGAAATCGAACTCTATTAAAAGTTCCCTAGAAAACTAGAATTAACTTTTAAATTGTAATATATTTTAAGAGATTTTTAGACCCCATAAACATCTGCAATTTATTCAAAATATATCTAAGCTAAAGCTGGGATAAATACCCCAAAAATTAACTCGTTTTATAATTTAGTATATAATGAACTAGAAAGTCTTTTCAAATCTATCAATAAAGTCTAGCTGAGAATTGAACTCTATTAAAAGTTCCCTAGAAAACTAGAATTACCTTTTAAATTGCAATATATTTTAAGAGATTTTTAGAACCCATAAACATCTAGAATTTGTTTAAAACATAGCCAAGCTAAAGCTGGGATTACTTATAGTAAATACCCCCAAAAATTAACTCGTTTTATAATTGAATATATATTGAACTAGAAAAGAACAAAAAGCGGACTTAACAAAGAGCAAAGTCTTTTCAAAACTGACAATAAATTCTAGCTGGGAATTGAACTCTATTAAAAGTTCCCAATAAAACTAGAATTTCCTTTTAACTTGTAATATATTTTAAGAGATTTTTAGAACCCATAAACATTTTCAATGTGCTCAAAACATATCTAAACTTAAACTGGGCTTACTTATAGTAAATACCCCCAAAAATGAACTCTTTATATAATTTAATATAATAAAAACAGCGATTTCACCATTATTTCAAGGAGCTGACATCCAAATTCCTCACTAGAAATTAACGCAATTAACTTGTAAACTTATGTTAATTTCAACAAAACCACAATTTCAATGGAAATATATAAAATTTCTAAAAGTAAATGTCACGTAGTGCGTAGTTAAAGGTGAAACATGTAGCCATGTTCAGAAAGTTTCGCCATCTGAGACTGTTTGTCAACAGAGCTGGGGTTCTGGTAAACACGATTCCCGTGATTATATATATATATATATGGAGTACTTATGGAGTAATCCCCTTCCAGCCAGAGAGGGCTCGTGTGTCATATATAGTGCATATATGCTGACTGAATGGGAACGGTGACGTATGCGCAATATGGCAAACACGGCCACGAAAGAAGGTAAGACCTGAGGTTATACAATTGACTTGGCTGGACGGATGTGGCCGGGATGATCGTAGATATAACCCCGCCAAAGCTATATAGTATATGTATATATATTTAGCACACTTTGCCCTCGTGGACTGAGGAGGAGCAGCACTGGGATCCCTCCGATTATTGCTTTTGTCGGCGACGGCGGCGAGTGTATATAGTGCTATATAGCCACAGATAAACCCGCTTGATAAGCGCGTAACATTATTAACCAAACACAGACACAGGCTCATATCTCTCCTCCATGTATGTCTGCATATATGTAGGGTACATATCCAGGGGATTGCTTTATTGTTATTATCATCATCGTCGCCGTGGTATCATGACTCCGAATATTCGGTTTCTAATACTTTTATTTGCCTTACAGACTTGACTTTCTGCCTAGTTTATATAAATGTTATAGTAAAAAATGTGGGCTGGCTTAAATATGTACATAATATATATATTTATCTATATAATACACAGTAATACGGTTAAACTAAGATAAGACTGTTCCAGTTCACGATAAAAGCAGAGCCGAGGATTTTCCCCCTTAGCTTGCCTCGGTTGCTTTTCTTTATTTATTTTTTCTCTTATATTTTTATCAAGAGGCACCCCCTAATTTTCCACCATATCGTTCCCATTCACGCTAAATCCCGAAAGAAATAATAATAATAACAACAGCAGGCGGAACACAAAAACAACAAACAAAAAACAAAAAAACAAAAAAACAGAAAAAGCAAGAGACTTCTCCGCGCAGCAGAACCTCATTTTGGTGATAAGATAAAAATCAAATTAATTAACAGCCTTTTAAGCAAACGCACACACACACACACACCACCTACACGTTGGGAAAAAACGTCATCCGAAGTCGGCAAATAATACAATTCAAAGTCTTAAAGTAAAGATTAAAAGATCTCTGTGGGTTAATTTTGATATATACTCGCAGGTCCACCTTTAAAACAAAGTGGAACTGACTTTTAATGAAGACTTCAAGATTTCTTAGATCCTAGAGGATATTTTATAGAAACCTTTATCTTATTAATAGGATATTTAGTTACGATATAATACTCCTTTATAACGAGCTCTGACTGTCTAATTTCATTTTTTTAAATAGATTTTGAAAACTGAATATTTCTGTTTATATATATTCCTGTCTCTGATTATATATATGTATATATGCTCCGAGAAACAAAAAAAAACTATTAAATGTCCTGGGCGGATGAGGACCACCTGTTGCCTCCTGCACTCTCCTCTCCTCCTCTCTCTCTCTCTCTCCTTTGGGTTACTAGTCTAGTTTGAGATTTCCCTGGTTTGTGACGTCATCGCGGGCGCCTACCTTCTTGGAACGATCCCTGGTCTGGCGATCGCCCAGCTGCGTGGCTGCCAGGAGTTCGCTGAGCTGGCGCTCTCGCTCCCGCTCCCGTTCACGTTCCCGCTCCCGCTCGCGATCCCCCCGACCGTACTCCTGGTCCTGGTCCAGCTCCAGCTCCAGGTCTCGCTCCTCCTCGTCATCCTCCTCCTCCTCCTCGCCGCTGAGGCTGCTGCTCTGGGTGCTGCTCTTCCTGGCCAGCGCCACCCTTATGCCGTTCACGATGCACTCGCCCCCATCCAGGGCGGAGATGGTGGAGCCACAGTAGTACAGGTTGCTGCAGCTGCTGGCGGCACTGACATCCGACTGGCCTTCGTCCTTGGCGCATCCGGGCGACATTCCGCCCGCTCCCGATCCCGTCCCGCCCGCTCCATGGCCATGGCCGCCGTGTCCCGCTTCCAGGGAGCAACGGCGTTGACAGCGCGCCCGCTGCAGGCGAAAGTACTCCATCTCCTCCATGCTGATCCCGCAGGCGGTGATGTCATCCGAGTAGTCGCTGACCACCACCGACGGTGTCCGGACATAGCGCACGCCCAGGGGGAAGCCACTGCCCAGCTCGCTGTAGGAGCTCTGGGTGGACTCACGTCGCGATCCCGGTGCGGCGACCACTCGCTCCTCCAGCAGCACCTTGGTGGGCACACTGGAACCTATGGCCCCAACGCCACCAATGGCGGCGGCACTGCCGGTGGGCGAGGTCAACGGCGAGTCTGGCAGGGCTGTGGGCTCGGCCAGCGGCAGGAGAGCCGGTCGCAGCGGCAAGTCCGTCACCGTCAGCGTCATCCTACGCTGAGGCGGGGCATTGGGCGGACACACGTCCATGCTGGCATCGTCCACCTCCAGACCCAGGGCGGAGTCGCTGCTGGCACAGCGCGTGACCTTGAGCTTTCGCTGGCGGGGCGATAGCTTGCCGGAGGAGCTGGTGGTCATGTCCTCGCCGTCGCTGCTGTACGGGCTCAGGCCGCTCCCGGTCACATTGTAGCCCTCGTCCGAGTTGGAGGCAGTGGCCCCCGGCACGGACTTTGGCTGCTGCTGCTGCTGATCCTGCTGCTGCTGGACAATCATGGCCTGGTACTGATCAATAAGCTGTTGCACCGGCTTCCTTGTCTCCGTTCTGGCACTGGTGCGGCGGTAGATGGTGCGGTAACTGGTGTGCGCCTTGATTACTGCTCTTTCTGGCTGCTTGCTGCCGAAAAAGGCCGCCTTCAGTTGAGCCTTGCGAAGGGCCAAATTGCTGGGGAGCTGTTCACATGGATTATCACCAGTTAGTGGTATCGGTGGCGTTATCGGTATCGATATTGGTGTGGGTATTGCAATTCGACTTGGAATTGGAATTGGTAACGGTATCTCGTCGATTCCAGTTTCCAGGGACGACGGCCTTGTGGGTGCTTTTGTAGCCGTTGTAGCTCCAATCTGCTTCGCTGCTCTCTGATAACTAAAAGCCGCTGCCTCTGCCGCCGGCCATTTATTTTCAATTTTAACCGTTGTCGCTGCCCGCACCAGCGTCGACGTCGCTGTCGCTGTCGCGGCGGGCGTCGCTGTCGTTATCGTTGGCATGACATCGAATTGGAAAGCGGGGGCGGCAGACGTTCGCGAAACTAACGGTTCCGTTCCTGGAGCTTCGCACGCACTCATCTCACATGGATGTGATCAGGGAATATGGTGTGGTGGAGGGTAGTGGAATGTGAAATGTGGAATGAGCGGGTGTGGGAAAGGGAATGATAATGGAAGCGGTAGTGAAGAGTGCACTGCCCGTGGCAGGGGAAAGGCAAGTGCCAGTGGAATGGTAAGTGATAGGGGTAAGGGAATTGGTGGTGGTAGCGCTGGATATGGATATGGATATGGATGTGGAAACGCCGGCAAACATTCTACGTCCGCACTTTCCGAATGGCACATGTGCGCTGCCGTCGCTGAACTGAAATCGCTTTCTGTGGCTCTGCAGCTCTGCTCGTTTCGCCGGAGAAACACGTGGGGGGAAGGGGGAGGGGGAGGCGACGCAACGAAGAGGCAACGGAGACGAAGAGGGAGAGGGTGGAGCAGAGCAGCTGTTGCGGGCGGACAATGTTGATAGTTTTTTTTTCTTTTTAGTTGGTTGGTTGGTGATGTTGGTTGCGCCGTTTTCGTAATTTACAGACGCTGGTGCTTTGGGGCGGTAGCGGTAGCTGCGGGGTAATTGTTGTTGTAGTTGTTGTAGTTGTTGTTGTGATCTTGAAACGTTGACGCAATGTGCAATGATCCCGCACGTACACACGCACACACACACTCACGGGTAACCGCTATTTACACGTAAGTGCTCCAATTGCTGCCCGTATGCTCGTATTTTTTAAACTGAGCGCGTAATTGTAAATTGCATTTGAGCACAGAACTTACACACACACACACACACGGTTGCAAAGCAGACGCACGCACGCACACCAGCTTAGACAGTGACAGACTGACAGGCGATGCATGATGCAAAGCGCACACAAACACACTCTGAATGACGCACAATGGGACAGATCGCTGATTTATTGTATTAAAAAAAAGTGAAAAACTAACACCTACTTATTGCCATTAATCAAAAGGTCTTGCTGGATTTTATAGTTGTGAATAGAAAACGATCCCTGACTACACAAATGGCTTACGAAATAAACATATAATTAAAATTTAAGGGTAATTCTTATAAAAACAATTTAACTACTACCCGTCTGTTTTTTAATCATCAACTAACTAAGTAGTATGTAGTTATAAGTGGCCAAGTACTTATCACTCATAAGCAAGCCTGACGTCAAAACTGATTGTACCAGCAGAAATTCCAAGGCAATTAAGCAAATGGTTATGAGTTGCAATATCTGTACTTACAAAAGTGTAAAAATAATTAAGAAACTTACTGTAAATAGCATTTGCTCATTTTAATAGCCTATAGGCCCTTAACTAACAACAGGTTCTTTAACAAGGCATCTTGAATTTTTGGGTAAGCTAAATATAAAAAATAAATCTGTTGTTAAAGTTTGACAATCAAACTCGAGCCAATTTCATTATTTTAAAGCCTATAAGAAAAGGTAAACTACTGTCAAAATCTATTGTGTCTTTTAGATAACACCTTCTCTCTAATAATAGCCATACCCTATCGACCGGTGCATTGACATACCATGACATATCGATGTATTATCTAGACGGGTTTTTGGTATGCCCGGAATCTATGAAGGCACGTGATTCACAAATTGCGAAATCCCCTTACCCGCTCCATGGTGCGCGACAGTCGCACGATGTTAATGGTGATTGGATGATTATAATGACGATGACGATGGTGATGGTGATGGTGACCACGGTGCGGCATCGCACTTTGTTCAACGCCACGGGGCCATGACGTCAGTGGAGGCGGCGAACAACGCAGACGCAACAGCGCTCCGAGACAGACGGACGGAGGAAGCGGACAGGGGGACAGGTTACCCGCGGAGTAGACAAGGGCGCGGTGTGATGATTACTCAACTCCTCGGAGCAGGCCCCGCCGCTGGCCCCCACGGCGTATGCGGTATATACGTATAAATAACAAGAGGCAATTAAAAAATGCCATTTTGTATTGTTTTATGTGATTTTTTCATTTTCGTTCTGGCCGTTGTTTTTTTATACATATATATATTCATTCAGGTATATATGCTTTTTTGTGTTGACTGACTGACAAGACGCACGGACGCTAGTCGCTAGCCAACCGCTGACGTTGATAGGCGACCGTCCCCGTCCGTCCCCGTCTGTCCCCGGTGGAATGACGTGGTAACAGCTTAAAGTAAGCCACCCCCTGGCCATCCCTCCCCCGACGCCTCGTCGCTAGTTGTGAAATCAAAACCACTTTAGGTTTACACACCTGCGATCGAGATCGATATACGGCCAAGTTTCACGCTCGGGCAATTACGTCAATGCATTTGACGAAACGGCCAAGCCAGATTAAACAGAAACAGAAATGGCAAAAATAAAAAACACACACACACACAAAAAATCTTAAAAAATTAAATAGTGAAGGATAATGACCAGTTGCATTCGCATTCTCGCACTCTCGCTCGCTCACACTCTTTCCCTCTCAGCGGCGGACGCTTTACCACCGCTGAACGCTTCTGTCCCAGTGACCGAAATCGGCGCTGAAGCTTTGGAAAGCTCAACAAAGCCACTCAACGAGCAGAGCTATCAGTTCAGTCTTTTCTCCGACAAATCTAGCGTTTTCAAATCGTTCAGTTTCATTTTATTTATGACCAGTTATGTATTTAGAGGTGTCCTAGCCTCCAGCTCCATTATTATATATAATATATATATATAAGCTCCATTATTATATATTATATTTCGGAAGGCTGACTGTTGATAACTCCTAGGAAATGTGAGTGAATCCCAAGGGAAGCGTCTAAAGAGACTCCATTTACCAAGAATATATATACAAATATAATTAATAGAGTCGTAAACACTTCCCTCTTTGCTTTTCAAACTTCTGCCTATAGTTACCAGTGTAATAACCCTAGCAAGACCATAAACAACACTGGTTATATCAAAGTTTCCCCAAAATTACTCATTCGACACGTACGCCACTGAACCTATTACAATAAACAAAAGGCAACATGACGTATGAGTGATATGGCTTTAAAGCGGAAGTTGAGTTGAAACCTAAAATGTATGCAATATTTTAGGGGATTATATTTAATGTATTTAGCATAAATTTAAAAAAAGACAAGTTTTTATTATTTTAAGCTCAATTTAGCTAATTTTATATCAGATCCCGCCAGAACTAGCTTTTTCCTGCCCAAAAACTGGCAGCACTGCCTAAAACCGAGCTTAGACACAATGAGAGGAAGAGGGAGAGGGGTAGAGCGGAGAGTGGAGAAAAGGTGCTGGCCCAACCATAAACTTTGCACATTTGCTTTTAAGCTATCCATTTTTTATGGCCATAAGCGCACGCACACACGCACACACACACACGCACGATCAATCGCACATACACACAGAACATTTCGTTTTCCCAAAATGGTCAAAACGGGCCGATTGACGCGCGCATTCGCACACGCGTGAATTGTGTGCCGTTTTACTGTTCTTCGCTCGCTCTATGGCCGTCTCATTCACTCCGACTGCCTGACATTGATATGCCATCGTGTTCGTGCTCGCGCCTGCGTCGGTGTGCATATGCAGGTGCGTCTGTATCTTTGTCTGCCTGTGTGGTGGCTGCATGGGGGGTGGGGGGTAAGGAATTGCTGGGGTGACTGGAAGTGGATGGGATTTTGGTACGAATTTGGCGACTCTGGTGGTGAATTGGTTGCGCTGTTAGTTAAGTACTGGCTCATGCTAATTACATTTGCTTTCGGCTCTCGGCTTTCGGCTCTCGGTTGCTCGTGCGCCCCGGCGCTGTTCGTAACGGTCGGCGCGAGAGGCGACAACACGGCGCAGGCGTTGCACACTGACTGACTGAAATTCGAAATTCGGAATTCGGACACCGGCCACTCCGGGGCCAGGAGGCTTGGCTTGACTTCGCCCCACCTGTCGCGCCAGCCGCTGATAATCTGCTCAACACTGCTGATTACAAATTCAACGCTCGCTTCAAAGCTTCCGAGCCCCCCCACTTCACCCAGTTGGTGGTATGCTCTTTTCAACTGAATCGAATCTTTTATACCTCTTGTTCGGGCATCCAACATGGTAAAGCTTATGAACCGCAGCACTAGCCATCAAGGACTCTCGTTTCCAGAGCGTTAAATGCGCTTTTCAATTTAAGTATAGTTAGCAGCCACTTATATATCCATAAAATGTTAAATGGACATTACAAAATTAGCCCAAAGGGGTATTAAAAAAGCTAGTAAAATGTTAATAACAAATGATATAAACTATGAGTATGAGCCTTATTCTTGCTAGTAATTAAATACCCTTTTTAAGAATTTAAAAAACGGAACACAAAAGTTTAAAAATAAAATATAAAATGCAAATATTTATAAACAAATTAATTGTATACTTTATTTGCATAAAACACAACTTGGAAACTATTTTATCAGCGTAAGTGTAGTCACAAATTAAATAATTACAACTTCTTTAATGCAGAGGCACAATCTAACTTCAAAGACTTTTAGTTTAGCGTATAAGTTATATGAGATATGGAAAAAATGTTAATACCGAAATTAGAATATATAAGAGTTTCGTATTGTTATTCCAATTCCTTTAGATAACACTTAAAACTAAAATAACTATGACATTTTTAATGTCACTACTAACGTACCTAAACTGCTTAATACTTTCTTTAATCTTTTGTTTTATCACATCCTTCAGGAGAGTTCAAATGGAAAAAATTAAGCAACTTTTTAGATCTCTTGCGGAATAGCCAGATCCAAAATTGGCAATATTTAGGTGGCTGGCCGGTGGATCCATGACATAAGTTACAGATTACAGAGGACTTCACAATACAGGAATTGTACTGTGGGTCGTTGTCCTGGTATAATAACCTCTAAGACCAGAATATCGGTGTTTTGGAGCAAATGAAAATGAAATCCTTAGCTGTAGGTTTTAGGTGCCTTTTGTATAGCTCTTGTGAAGATTCCGCTAAACATACAGATGTATCTAGTTTAAAGAGTTACCTAATGAAATCGGAAAACAACCAAGGGCCCTTAAATAAAAAAAAAAAACACTATTTTAAAAAACGACATCAACACTTTTATGATATTTCATCTAGTTTATACGCTAAACGGCTTAAAAGTTTAATTGTAACTCAGCTTCAAGCAAGCTATGAGCCACAGTAGCCTTACTGCTGTCTGTCTGCGTCAGGGTGTCTGTGTGTGATTGTGTCTAGATTTGTGAAACATGTTGTGTGGGCTCGGGGAGTGTTCAACCTGAGTAAGAAGCTGGGCAGACGTCCGCGGCTTCCAAAAGAGTAGGGTAGAGTTTTACAATAAAAAAATGTATAGTGGTAAGGTGAAACAATGTTTAGTTGTTAGTAGCAGCACAACTGTAGCCTGGAGTTGTTGGTTGGCGGGGTGCGGGATCGACGACATTCACCGGTGGCGTCGCTCCCGGTCGTCATAGTGGTCGGTGTGGCGGCTCTTACTACTCCGTTCATAGCCACCTCCGCCGCCACCGTCTCGCTTGCGGTCGTGCCGTTCAGAGCGGTGGCGACTTCGACTGCGACTTCTGCTCCGGCTGCGCGAGTGTTGTCTATGCTTGTGCTTCTTCTTGTGCTTACTGCGATGCCGGTCGTAGTCATTGTCCCGCTCTCTCCCCCTTTCCCGGTCGCCACCACCGCCATATGGCATTTGTGGCGGCGGTGGCGCCGGTGGGTAATCATCATAGCCACCGCGTCCCCGGCCATAGGAAGATCCCGAGGCGGGTGCATAGTAGTCGCGATCATCATGATCGTTGCGATAGTTTATCGGTGGTGGGTAGGCACCGGCCCTTGAGCCAGAGCCCGCCATGGCATGTCCTCCGCCACGACCGCCGCCGCCTCCACGATCGGCGCCGCCTCCTCCTCTTCCTTCGCCACCTCCTCCTTCGTACTCCTGATAATCCGCTTCCTGGCCATCACCGACACCGGCACCGGGGCCGCCGCCAGCGCCTTGACCCGTTGCTGACCGTCCCGAGCTTAGCTGGTTAATCGTAATTCCCTGCTCCCTGCAGTATTGCTCAATCTTCTTCTCGATCTGCTTCTGGATGGGCACGGGGATGCGCGGAAAGAGCGTGGAGAACCAGTCCAGCTTGGTCATAAACTGGTACACCATCTGGCCGATGGTTAGGACCTGCAAGTAGCTCAGTTAGAGACAGGGATTCGCTTCATGGGGTGTGCTGGGTACGTGTGATTGGTGGCTCATACAGTTGACTCACCTGGCCGCCGCCCGCCTTCACGTCGATCTCCTCTTCGTCCTGCAAATAGTCCTCATACCAATCGTACAAGTCTCCTGGCGGCTGTGTGTATCGCAAGTACATGAATCCTAAGGAAAGGCAATGAAAAGAAGATATTTGGCATTTAACACAGATTTACAGAGCTTTCGGGCTTTCTTGTTAGCCCAAAGGGAAAGGCTGTCGGAGGGGGTATGTGGCAGGGTAGGTGGATTTTGTGGCAAAGACGCTATTATTGTTATAAATTCTTTTCTCATATAAAGGGAATTATTGACATTTTAAATAGTTAAAAATTTCTTCTTACAATCATAAACTTCCGTAGTTATGAACGCAATTAAAGTTCTTTACGGCAATGTAAATATTCTCAGCGCACAAGCCCCATTTAGTTAACCTTTGCAGGCAGATGCGAATAAGATGCCTCTCGTCTTTCTCTTTTTGCAAATGGAGATGGCAATGCGCAACTTGAAAATCGTACAGAAACCAGATTGCTGTCCTTACGCGTTATTTTCCACCACTCCGATCTAAATGCTTGTCAGTTTGGCCATGAAATCGACCCACCCTGGTTCGCTTTTTCTTTTCTTTTTTTATTGTTTAGAGGGTGTGCTGAAGGAGCAGAGCAGGAGCAAGCGACGGCATGTGACGGCTGCACTCATGCGACTTACCAACACCTACCTAGTGCCCGGATGTAGGCCGAGTCTGTGTGATTGAGCAGTCCGTTGATCTGCTTCCGGGTCAGCCGGAGCGTGTACAGCTTGTAGAGCAAGCAGTACGCCGTGGACACGATACCGCCGGCGCCAACGCCTCGCACCTGGAAAATACAGCCAAAGATTAGTACACTTCGTTGTCCTCTATTGCCACGGAGAGCATCGCCAACGATTAGCGCTACATTTCATAAACCACTCACACCGCCGCACATGCCCGTCTGGCCGGAGGTCTTGCGGGATCCACGCTCCCACGGCTCCATGTGCTTCACCTGGTAGTAGATCTCGTCGACGACTTCGTGATAGGTTTTCAGCTTAAACAAGTGAACTGCAGCAGCCCGAGGAGAGAAGAGGGAAAGGCAGTCAGATTGTGAAATAACCTGGCGGGAAATAACGTGGGGCTACCTACCTTTGAAGTAACTGGAGCTTTGGATGTTGGCCAGGATAAGCGGATTCAGGTTCATCGAAGTCTCGTTGCCCCAAAAGGGCAGCGTGTTATGCTGCTTGCCCGCGCCGGCTTTCTTGCCTCCGCCACCGCCGCCTCCGCCGGCCGAAGATGACGCCGAATACTCTGAGTTCGCAAAAATGCGGGAGGGAGGAAGCGAGACGCCGCCGTGAATGAACAGATCTTGGGGATGCACTCAAAGTTGAACACTCACCTTCGTCCATGCCTACTGCTGCTCCACACTTGCGAGCATCAATTCCACAGCTGCCGTCGGGTTGTGCGCGCGAAAAGTGGCCCAGAATTTTACAATTTACGTGCAAGAAAATGCCAAAATTGGCGATGTGTATGCGTTGGTTATCGTTTATATCGCTATCGTTATCGCGCCTGGAATATCACTATCGTTAGCGTCCGATACTTTTACGCTCCTCTGTTTTTTGCCGTGACATGTCACTGCAAGTCACTTTATTTATTTATTTAATAAGCATGACAGGGCTCTTTGATTTATGTTACTCTTGCTAAGACAGTTTGTTTGCTATTTTATTTCAAGTTGTATACTTTTTTAAAACTTTATCTAAGTTTTGTATATTTATTTTTATTAATCTATTGATATTAGATTCTACTTAATAATTTATAAATAAATTGTGGTATAATTAAAAGGGGCTATCTTGTATACTTTGTTTACAGTCCCGAACTATATTTAAAGGCAAAAAAAAAGTAAACACTATTTAAAAAATAAAATATAATAATAATAGCCAGAAATGTAAGTCAGATTAACGTCCAATTGTTAGCGTCGAATCGGAACGGTGGGAACTGGAACAAGTAGGAGGCTTTTAATTAATTCCGTAAATAAGAAACTAAATCGAGAAAAATAAAGTCCAGACGTATTAAGAATTTAATTTACTAATGTTTTATTTTGAGTTCGGGCATTTTTAGATGTGCAAGTGCATTAAATATCTATTTGAAAAATCGAGCCCCCACCTTTTTTTGAATTTACCAGGGGGGGGTGCCCCTTATTTGGTGAACATTGAATTAAAATCCTTCCGACACGTTTTGAGAAAATCGCCTTACAGTGGGAGCGTGAAAATCTACCGTTAGAGAAGGCGCGAATCCGGAGCTGGAACCAGTTGTGAACCAGTCGCTCCACCAGACATCAGAACCATGTTAATATTCAAAATATTGGCGGGGCCATTAAGGCATTTCCGACGCTAACTTGAAATAAATTATTGCGGCTGCCAACAATAGCATGCCAACATGCACGGTATCTCAACATATGTACAAACGAAAAGCAATTTTCGCGTCATTAGTGACGTCACACGAGTCATGTTGTCGTAGGTCAGGCGAAGACATTAGAAACATATAGGTGAGTATCCGTATGCTGGCTCTAGAGCTGGCTCCAGGCTCTCTTGAAATTGTATTCAAAAATCATAAAAAGAGAGTGCTCTGGAGCCAGCCGCTCTCTTGTAGTCATGTGTGCACATGCACTCTCAAACATTGCAGATCTGCCTCCTTGCATTCGTTTACCACAGGGCGCACTCGAAATACTCTTCACTTTATAGGCTGTAAGCTAGTTTTGGAAGACGCTTTCCCCCCTTTAAAAATACTCTTGATTTGTGTTAGCTTTATATAATAATTATTCAAATATAGTATATTTAAAAGTAATGGCTTGAAACATACATTGAAAGATACATAATGTATTGCATACATGACTTTACATAGGAAGAATTGTCATTAGGGTATTTAGCGTGCGAAGTGCGAAAGGTAGGAGAAGACAAAAAATGTTAGGTGCTTATGCACGCATTTCGTGCCTGGCGAGGTCAACTTTGCGATTGAACAGGGTGCTTCAAGAAGGTAAACTTTGCGACTAAACAGGGTGTTTATTATTATAAATATTTATATGTTTTATTTACAATTATTAATTATATATATGGATTTATATTATACATGTTTTAAACATACATACATATTTTTTTATATTGTACGTATTATGCAAATATTACATTTCTTTGTATTATACATTTTATAACTGTAAATATATATACATATATGTATTTGTTACATATTTAATAAACATAACATAACTTAACTAAAAGTTGATCCGATGCTTCAGTGACATATTAAGCAATAATTGCGTGTATTAATTGTGCTAATTAGTGCCAAAATAAGAAAATTACAACTTTTTTGTGT
>VNKC01002908.1:0-53246 GCA_008042775.1 Drosophila pectinifera
ATAACCTTTACTTGGCCAAAACAGCCTTGAAAACAGCGATTCTGTCGTTCCATTCTTGGCCAAATTATGCTCTCCAGAAGACCTCAAGTATGCGAATATTTGGGTCCTTAAATTGGCATTTTTATATCATAATTTTTGGAAAAATCAAACTTAAGAATAAATAACCTTTACTTGGCCAAAACAGCCTTGAAAACAGCGATTCGGAATATATATGGCATTTGGCTGTCGTTCCATTTTTGGCCAAATTATGCTCTCCAGAAGACCTCAAGTATGCGAATATTTGGGTCCTTAAATTGGCATTTTTATATCATAATTTTTGGAAAAATCAAACTTAAGAATAACCTTCACTTGGCCAAAACAGCCTTAAAAACAGCGATTCGGAATATATATGTCATTCCATGCTCTCCAGAAGACCTCAAGTATGCGGATATTTGGGTCCTTAAATTTATGGTCAAATTGAAATTGTCAAAAATTGCAACAAAATTTATTTTTGAACTAAATATGCAGGCTTATTAATTGCTTAACAACTAACACAGAACTGCTTTCCGAATTGAATTTTAAGGCTGTTTTGACTTTGTTATGAATATTTTTAACCTTGAGTTGTCCTAAAAATTAGGACATAAAAAACCCCATTTCAGCACCTAAAAATGCGTAAATCTGAGTTGTTCTTAACAACATATTTTGGCCAAAAATGGAATTTAGAAGAAATGCCGTATATGGTCTGATTCACCGATAAAAGCTTAGTTATTTAAAATTAAAATATGGGAAACTAAAATTTTGACCATTTTTTTTAAATTTTAATAAGGTGTTACATCATTAAAATTGTCAAAAATTGGCAAAAAATGTAGTTCTCATATATTTGCGTAGTATCTCCCATATTTGCGGCAATATTCAAAGATATCACTGTTCTAGTATAACCTTTGGATTTTGTTTTAAAACCACTAGAAAGAGTATCCTTTAAGCAAGAACATGTTGAGGTTTCAAAAGTTGAGTTTCAAGCATGTTAAAAAATATTATTCCTTTCAGAGAAAGGGATTGACAATAATTCTTTGTAGTTTTTTTTACATACAAAACTATAAAGAATATTTCAGCTTATTTTAAAATATGATTATTAGTATTTAGGAGAAAAATTCCCCATAAAATCACCACTAACTACACATTTTGTGTACAAGTACAGCCCTAGAACTAAGTCCAACTCAATTTTGTTCGATATTTATTACAATACAAAATACAAATTCGGAAATTACGTATGCGAACTACCGGTTATCAGAGCCCATAATTAGAACAAAAAGTAAAAGGTTCTTATTGTTGTTGTCCAAATCTTAACAATCGCATGGCACACGGCTTTATGTATATGATTTATTGCAAACACTCTCTCTGGGTGTATTTGGCTCAAGAGCATGGGTTCAAGTGATAATCGAGGCATTGCCTATCAGCCAGGAATATTAGAGATTACCTGTTCCGCTGCCGTTAAGCTGGTTGGGCCACACGATTTTGCAATACTTTGTAAGGTGTGTGCAATCCCCTAAGATAGCACTAATGGCATCTGGGAGAGCGAGCGAGCGATAAGAGGGAAGTTCCGACGGCGGCATGCGTTGGTAACAGAGTCGCCAGTCGTCAGCATCGTCGACAACATCATCAGCAGATGTAAATAAGATCACCAGAGAGCGCTAATTAAGCCACGGAGCTGTTTTGATCTGCTGTCAGGTATGGTTACCGCCTGCCAATTCACACTTGACACTTGAGGCGCTAATTTCCGGTGCAGCCGTCGATCGGCGACCGGGGCTCGGGGATGGGGAGCGGGAACCAGGGCAGATGGCTGCCAGAGAACAAGCGCTTATCTCAGTTATCACAACACGGAGAGATAGCAGATAGCAGAGTCCGGAGAGCACGAGCGACGGAGCCAGAGCAGACGATGTCCAAACCGGTCTGCGAGCATTTGGCGGAGATATCGTGTTTAAAATGTACACAAGCAACAGAGTTATCAGCTTGAAATTGTGTTTATTGTGGGCTGGGCGACAAAACGAACCGATCACATGACACTAAACAGGCCTCGACAACACGGCCTCCTCGTTTCATCTATTTCAGTCAACCACTTTACGATTCGCACTCTGCTAGCGAGAGATATCGTGCTGAAATTTCACAATGTCGAGAACACAACCGCCGCAAACGGGGCCTGGCTTGCAATAATCTGATGTGGGGAACTTTATGCCCAGGCACGTATTTCGCTTTATAGCTGGTATTTCTAGCATAGTGAAAACAATTATTACCTTTGGGCCATAAGCGAAGTTAGAAATGCCCTTCACTTCAGTTATAAATCAGCTATAATGTTACAGTTCCATTAAAGTTTTTCATATATGTGAATTATTATATATTTAAGGGGGTTGAATTTATATAATTATAAGTAATAATTTTTACTTGCACTCCAAGCGAAGGTATTCCCACATTCTCTTTCCTATATATATCCTAATTATATATAGGGGTTCCCCTGAATATAGGCTTAAATTCAACTAAAGAAACTGTAAGGAAAAACAAAGCTGGTCGGCATTCCAGAATAAAATTATTATTATTATATAAAATATTTAATAAAATATAATAACCAGACTTCTTCGCTGTGAAAAACACAAAGGAATTCGCCAGTGGGGGCATAGACTGTCTTTATCTGAACAGCTAATAGCAGTAATACTTTTAAAGGCTAACACCGATCCATTCTTATGGATTCATATTAATTTCTTAATCAAACGAAGGTATATATTATTATCTCTTAAAGAGAAAAAAAAAAAATATGTTTTTCCTAAGTATAGTCTGGGTCAAATAACTACTCACTTGAATTATTGGTAATAATGTTTTGCTTTATTGGTTGCTTGTTTAAATTATTAAGACAAAGAGAATGCCTGAAAAATATAATACCTTGTGTCGCTGTGTTTATTTATTTACTGATAATCACAAAATTATTAAAACTGTAACGAAAAAAAAAAAAAAAAAATTTGAAAAATCACTTAGCTGTTGTACATTTTTACAGTAGATTCAGGGAAATAAGTAAACAATTTCCAATTCGTTAAAGAATGTTGTTTTCTGAAATTATGATATCTCCAGTGGGCCTTTGTGTAGGAAGTCTTTTCCAGAAACCACACATAGAGTGGTAAAGACTGCCGACTGGGGTATCCCCAATTACGCAGTTATTTGTTAATAGTCGGCATATATATATGAAGATGCATAACATACAGCCATAAAAAATATCTTTTTAAGACCAGAAATGTAGATTTGATGATCCATTGTTTCGACAGGCAGTCTTCCTAACCATACGCTTGTGGTTACGCTGATTATAATGAATTATTAAGTTTTCCTTACAAGTTTATGTGGGGAATTCCCTGAGAAAAATGAAATTATTTAAGTAAATATCAATAGAAAAGGTGAGGTGTGAATAATAAAAAGGCCAGCCACATCAGAAAAGATACTAATTATTAATTAAAATGTTAATTTCACTAATCTTAGTCTTTATTTCTACATAAATACAATATACAATATAAATTAGATCAAAGTTCTGCCTGGCAGCTAAAATCTAGGCGTCCTTCTTGGGGTGTGCTTCCAGCAGTTTTTGGGTCACCTGCCGCAGGATCTGGAGCTGCTGCTCGTAGTTGTGGACGGCGTCCAACTCCTCGGCATGGTTGTGGTGAGGCGGCGGGTGGGCATGATCGTGGCCGTGCTCGTGCTCATGATCGTGGACGTGGCCCGATCCCGACCGGGTCTCCGTCTCATGGTCGTGCGAGTGGCTCGAGCAGCTGCTGTGACTGTGACTGTGGCCGTGTCCGCCAACGGAAGCTGTAAACGAGAAGAGGCACTAAAGTTAGTCACACGCTAATAAATCCAGTCTAAGCTGAAAAGTATGCCAATCGTAATCTCCGACGGACCCCATTTCCACACGCTCTCGATTGCTAAACCCTTGGGTCCAAGTGGCCGAGGAAGTGGTTTCCCCAGCGAGCGTGCTTCAATCACCCCGAATCTAAGCGATGATTTACGACCATTGTGTCCCGTCTTATCGAGCCTCACTTATCCGCCTCTCAATTCCCTTCAATCACTTTTGGATGGTGTAACCCCCACATTCGTCAGCTTGAATCCCTCAGTTTCGGAGAAGCTCTCAACTGGCGGTGCTTTTTCGCACCGGGGCCTGCCCCTGATCTCGGCAAGAGATGACTTCATGACAGGTACGGGATTTTTGCTCCATCTGTTTGCTAGGTACACAGACAGACAGACAGAAAGACACTGACTCGTATGCGAAATAAACCGCAGCAAGGTCTGTTACAAGGCCAACCACGCAGTGTCCAGCGGATTAGCCACTGTAGAACCTGTTCCCAATTCACCCAAAGCGATTCCGGTTAAAGAATCTCACCTGACAGCCCGGCGCGATCGCACTAATTACCCCTAAAATCAATGCTACAGATGGTTAATCTGGTAAACAAACAGATACTCTTGAGGTTATTAATCCTATTTCGTTTATTCTAATCAGTTCCTGCCCATTTTCTTCTTCACTTCATCCTTAGAAATATAACCATATTTCTCTTAAATATAGTCAGTCCTAAAGGTTGCCCTTACTGCCCTTAGTTCGAACAGCTTCATTAACATATATTTGTCATGGATATAAATTGTAATTAATGAGAAAAGTAGTAATGAGAAAATAGTCTGTCAGAAAGTAGTAAACAACAACTTGATTATTGGATGCTAATGGCTAAATTGTTTTCCTTTTTTAAGTGAAAATAGTCTGCCTTCTAAAAACTAATATGTATCTTAGTTTCAATCAATGATTATAAGATGGATATGAATCCAAGATCTATTTAAGTATTAATTAATTATTAAACAGGATATAAATATTAGGTATAATTATTCTATACAAAAAACTCCCATCTCTTCCTCATAAGCTAAGCTAAATCTTCCCTTAATTCTCCCAGAATTTGTATTAAAAAAGGATGAATACTCACTCAGCTGCTGCAGGCCGAACATGACGAGGAAGCCCACAAAAAGGGCCAGATAGGCGCGCAAACCAGACCTGTTCTTCGAGAGAATCTCGAAGAAGACCACATAGATGAGGGTGCCGCAGGCGAAGCCCTGCAGAATGGCCGAGATCATACTTGGTCCAGTGGTCTCCTGGCCGTGGTTAATCAGGATGCCGATGCCAATGCCCAGCGGGCTGACCACGGCGAAGGTCAGCACATAGATCACAGCCAGCGTGAGCCTGGTCCGGGCCACGATCAGCTCTACGCCCACGCAGAAGGCCAGCACCAACTTGTGGGCGGAGACGGCGCCAAACATGAACCACACGGAGCTGGCGGAGCTCTCCAGCCCGATGGCCATGCCCTCGAAGAGCTCGTGCAGCGACAAGGCGGATACGATGAAGAGCCCGCGCAGCGAGGAGGCCAGCATGTCTCCGGGGGAGGCATCGTC
Source organism: Drosophila pectinifera (assembly GCA_008042775.1). NCBI lineage: Eukaryota > Metazoa > Arthropoda > Insecta > Diptera > Drosophilidae > Drosophila > Drosophila pectinifera. The sequence continues at coordinate 5,440 of VNKC01002908.1, forward strand.
TGCTATCACAGGGAGATGACTGTGTCCGTGTCCGTGTCCATGGCTGTGACCATGACCATTGGCCTGGCTCTGGGGCTTAGCGGCGAACTTCTGCTGCTCAAGGTCGCTCTGCAGGAGGTTCTGCACGGACAGGGTTCCCAGCTCCGAGGTGACACTGCCGGCGCCATTCACCTGGTTGGCTGGCGGCGCTGTAGCCTCCGTGGGCTTCAGCAGGTGACTGTTCCGGATGCTGTGGCCCCGCTCAAAGGCCGCGCCTGCCTCGTCCTTCTGGTGGTGATGCACATACGTGTGCATGGCCTCCTCTATGAAGTACATCAGGAAGAAGCCGCAGCACATGAGCAGCTCCGCCAGGGGGAAGGTGAGCTCTCCAATGATGCCACACTCCTGTAGCTCCTCCACCACCTCCTGGACCTCGGGCAACAGGTGCAGGAAGGTGGTGGCCAACAGGACGCCGCCGCCAAAGTAGAGCAGGCACTTGACTAAGATTGCTGAGCGGGCGTTCGTCTGGTTCTCCGTCCAGCGGTAGCAACGGTTCAGCAGGAAGGGTATGGAGCCACAGATGGTGCTGGCGCAAAAGAGAACCACCATGGCGGTGACCTTGGCCACAAGCACCCCGCTGCCATCGTCCTCCTCCTCCTCGTCATGGTCGTGATCGTGGTCGTGGTCGTGATCGTGCTCCCCCTCGTCATGACGCGATAGCCAACGGCCGGCGGGCTCATCGATTTGCAGGAAGCACTTGAGAAAATTATTGACTTGCGATTGATTCATGTTGGCTGCCGCTTTCGGATTCGCTGCACTTTGTTGGTTGGCTTGTTTTGTTTGGTTTTCCACTGAACTCTCGAACCTGCTACACGCTCCTCTGCTCCTCGCTCTGGGCTAAGACAGACAGCGGCATGGACATGTGCTGCGCTTGGAATCTCAATGGGACTGCTCTGAATTCGAATTGTGGGTTGGGCTCATCTGGTTGGGTCACCTTCTGTAGTTGCATTCCGCGCGACTTTTCACTTTCTTAGCCGCTTTTCCCTCACTTCATTTGCATGGGAGAGCCCGCTAAGTGATAGCACAAATGTAGCCTTTGGTGGATTAATTGGTGGGTTTGCGCGGTGGGTGCACGGTGAGTTTAGGCTTCCAGCTCCGCACAGGTGTTGATCGCTCGAGGCGGCCTCGCAGACTGACGGAGTCGGGTTTGGGCTTACGAGTATCTTGGGCGGACTCCGCGCTGCTCCGCTCTCTCTTCATCTATCGCCAGACGTGAGCAGCAGGTTAAGCAGGTAAGAAATCGCTCTTAAAGCTCGTGCTATCGCTCTCGCTCTCGTTCTCGCTCTCCGCCCGCCACTTGCTCCCACTCGCGAGCGTTCACCTGTGCGCTCGTTTGGCAACAACGCCGTTTGTCTTGGGCCCAAGCATAAAACTACAACAAAGGCCAGAGCCAGAGCCAAAGCCAGAGCCGGAGTCAGAGCAGTTGAGTAATTGCATCCGTTCACTTTGGCTAGCATTAAAAAGGCGCCTGACCTTAGCCAAGATGTGGGATCGCGACTTTTACTTTGCACCGCAGAGCAACTTTGGAGCCGGAAGCGAAAGCTTTGTGCTCTGTGCGGTTCGCGTCACCACTTAGTAGTGTCAAGCGCTTATTGCTAACGGTATTCGGGTAATAGCTGCAATCAGGGCTGCCACAGTTAGAATTTAGCTGCATCCAGGGTTGTCATGTTTATAAAGGAATAACGGTTAAAACGTTTCCTAACTTTCCCATTTTCCTAATTTGCTGTTAATGATGTCCATCACGTTAGCTGGGTAACCACGGACTCGTCAAACGTACAAAATTAAATTATTTTTATAAAATTTCCGTTCGAGGTTCTAGATTTTAATTAAAAAAATAAATTACCAGTAGATAGTAGTAGCAGTAATCTTACAAAGTGAATAAAGTAGAACTTTTTCACTGTGTAAAACTCAAAACTGGCTCACCAATTAACAAATTAGAAATGTAAAAAATTCACAAGTAATAAATTCACTGTTGTAAAATTCACATTCCTAACGTAGTATCAAACCGGGTTCCCCAACATTATACTAATTAATTGTACATTTATCGAATCTAATCTAATTATACCATATATTTTAAAGCTTTTATTTGCATCACGACTAAGTATCGTGCTCATATATGTAAATAACGGTATTCGAGTATAAGCTGCAACTATAGATGTCGGAATAGCACAGAAAAATCTGATAATTTGAAAAGACAACAATAATTGGGAAATGGATATATTTTTAAATGGATTGTAATTTGATTTGTAATCAATTGACTCACAGAGGGGTTTTCTTAGTTTCAATAAATTAAAATTAGGAGTAGCATATTATTTACCATTTACTTTAAGATAGTTTTAAATTGATAATCACGCTTTTCCCATTAATAATATATTAAGTTTCCATATTTAAATGGATAATAACGGGTAAACAGAAAAATAGATAAAACAAAATGTTGGGTAGTTCTTAAAGTGAGTTCAAATACAAATAAATAATATAACATGTTCAGTCCTAATTTAATATGGTAATCTGTAGTATTCTATTTATTTTCACAGTTTACGTGACCCATAATAAACAATATAATGGCTCTGTTTGAATCAGTAAAAAACTGAATAATTAAAAGCTGTAAAATGCTCAAATCAACTAAATTTCCTAAACAGAGGCGCCTGCCAATTTCACGTGTTCTCGAAATGATTAAGTCGCACCGGATGCGAGGAGTGTGGTCAGGTCGTGAGGTGTTTTTTAGAGGCACATGATCTATAAATTAGTATAATCAAACGTATACCGTGATTGGTCTAATTCTTTTGTTTTTTGTGCGAAAGCCTATTAATTTATGATGATGTCGTAAATAACAAATATTTCCATTAATTAACTTAAGTAGCTAATAAAGTTCAGATGTGATTTAAACGCAGGTTTTTTTTTCAATAATTTCTCATTTATTTTGGTTTCAATTTTTCATGTTTTTTTTATTCTTTTCATGTTTTTTGTTGGTTGTTCTTTTGTTGGTTGTTTCTCTCCTTGTTATGCTTACATCGTTTTGTTGTTTTTTTTGCTGTTATACTTATAAATTAATAATAAATCATTTTTTACACAATATTTCTGTTGGTATTCTTATATGTTTCGCGTTCGCAACCAAATTGGAAAATATGATCTACATATTATACCTCCGCTCTCCGCTCGCGATCTTTGTTTTACTCTTCTTATGTCCACTCTATTATAGAATTAAGTTGTTTCGATTTTTGTTTTGTTTTAAAACTGCTTTGCCGCAGTTAACAATGTTAACTGCTTTACCTGCAAATAGCAAAAGGCCTGTGTGCGCACTGCTTGCTTTGCCAACCGTTAAACGCTTCTTTGTTTTTGTTCTCTGTGTCGCAAATATGTAAATTTCCTTTCTTGAATATATAAATCAATGCAATGCATTCGCTATTTTGTGTGTTCTGCTTTCTGTTTTGGTTTATCAACATTTAAAGTACATTATTTATGTATAATTTGTTATATTTTACTTTAGTTATGTATATAATATAAATATAAACTAGTGCGGTTTTGTCGGTTTCCCCTTTTTTTTGCTCGTAATCTTTTCCTCAGAGAAATATATATTTTTAGCGTATTTTGTTTGTTTATCTTTAATATTTCATATATAATACAAATGATTTTCATTTAACTATACAATAAATCTGGGTTAATTTCATATGCAATGTTATATTCATGTAAAATTTGAAATTTGAGTTTTTCTTTTTTTTTTTTTGTTAATTTTCTCCTTGGTTTTTTAGGCTAGAAAGATTGCAAAAAACACATTAAGTTTGCCATGTTCTTGTAAAGTTAACGCTATTTNTGCCATGTCCTTGTAAAGTTAACGCTATTTTGGTTTTTTCTTTGTTTGTTTATGTATAAAAAATTTGTTTAAAATATATATACTTTTATTGTTATATATATATATATATATTCCACATACGGTTTATTGATTTAGCTTTACTTTCACGTTTCATGGGGAGTGTGTGTAGAGGAAAACAAATTCGTTCAGAGTCGGAGATGTGTGTGTTTTGTCTGTCTGTTATTCTTTTTATTATTTGAAAGGAAGAAATGGGGAATTCGCGGCTGCAGGCATCTTCCTTAGTTAGTTTAGTACTCATATCACGTAATATCAAAGAAATGGCTCAGTACATTAGTATTTACCTATCGAGTGATTGATCTGAGCGGAAACCCGGCGGACGAGCTCCCTTAACAGATATATTCCGCTAACCTCGCGCAGTATAAACCAAGAATTTACCTAGGAAACGAACGATCCAAAAAATAAATGCCAAAATATCGAATTCGACTACCAAAGGGGATCGGGGTCTCTACATTTTGATTCTCCTGACATAGTACAATAGACGTGTGTATATATATCAAAATTCTTGAGGGCGTGTCGTGTGTATATTATATATATGTACAATTAGCGTTAGAAAAGTGCATCCAAAACAGAGCTAAACCAAGGTGATTCCGGGGTAGGTGCAGCTGGTGGAGCAGCCATGTCCTGCGGAGCAGCGCCACAACGGGAGAAGGCATACAGGGACACAATATATATATCTGATATATACGTATTACGCGTAAGTTGCATACATATCGTTAGTTGAATAGTTTTCAAAAATGATGTTTATTTTTGCTTTCTTTTCGTTTCATTATAATTTACAAGTTTTTGTTGGTTGCGTATAAATATGTTCTTTTATTTCCTCCTTCTCTTTTCATTTAATGATGCTGCACTAGTTTTGTTTTCGTCTCTTCTTTTAATATATATGTTTATATATAAATATGCTTTAAGTGTGTTTGTGTTCTTTAAGTTTCCATCAGTTAAGAGCAGTTGGTTTCTGAGGGGCATTGGTACGGTTTAGGTAAAGGTATAGGTAAAGGTAAAGGTAAAGGTAGTGGTATAGGATCTTTCTCTGGGGAGCTTTCTTTCTTCCTTGGTGATTATTCCCTTCCCTTCGCAAGGAGGAGCTGAGCTGAGCTGCCTGGGTTGTGAGTGAATCCTTGCTGGCTTGCTAGTCGCTTTGATTTACTTTTGAATTTTGTTTTCTTTTTATTTATAATAGCATTAATTAATAATAATATAATTAATAATTATAATAATTTATATAATAAACGCAAAATTGGTAAATAATAAAAATAATAATAAAATACAATCATTACAATAATTATTAATCAAAAATTGTTTCATTTTGTTTGTTTCGTTTACTGTTTTTAGTGTATTTAATGTTTACTGTTTCTTTTGTTTCGTTTTGTTGTTGGATTCTGTGTTTTTGTTTTTATTTTTATTTTGTTGGTATTTTTTTGTTGATTTTTTTTTTGTTTTTCTGCATTCGGCATTTTGTATCGGGTGTTTTTATATTTATATAAATTACAACGGAAGTGTCGGTGTGTTTGTAGTTGGTGTTGGCGTCAGCATCGACGCGGATGGAGGATAACGCAACGTGTGCTGCGACGTTGCCTGCTGGATATAATCCTGACTCGGATTATTCAATACGCTATCCCGTGAGTTTGAATGTGAAGTGGCGCGCAGCAGGGTGACTGCCTCGCGTTCTGGACTACATTGTACACCGTCTAGTCATTTCTGGCGCGTCGATTTCTTCTTCTTTCGTTTAAAGAAACAACAACATCTGGAATATAAGGAACCACTGGAGACAGTTAACCAAGGGACAGAAACGAGATGGATACGGATACGGATTTGGGTACGGGTACGTGGTACGTGGTACGGGTTCGGGAACGGGGTACGGGCATGGGTTACGGAGAGATTGGAGAGTGGTCGGGGCAGAGAGAGAGAGAGAGAAAGAGAGAACGGAAAACGGAAGTTGCGCATTAAAAACGACAAAGCAACAAAAAAGTCACCAAATATCTTTAGGATCTTGTTAATCAATGTATCGATATATCTAAGATACCATCTATAACGGTGCACTTTAAAAGTATCTATTAATCAATATTTCTAAAAGACTCCTTTTTCATGTTTTAGCTTTTTCTAAAACCTTTTCGTATATGAAATCTCCTCAAAACTTATTCTTAACTTTTCTTAGCTAGTTCTTTTATATATTATAATTTACGTGGAAATTTAATGAAGGCTTTTGTATCACAGATCAACACAAAATTCACTAACAAACTGATTTTAAAGGAAATCCTCAGCTGAATGTTAAATCATTTTCTTTTAGGAAATTTAATTACTATCATGATAGTCATAACATATTTAAATTCCACCAAATTATAGTTCCTAAAGCCTGCATCTTATATATTCTATAAGGCCGGAACCAATCTCTTGAAATAAGTTTATTATATAAAAACTTCCATAGACTAGTCTACATAGTAACGCATCGTACTTGGTAGCACGACTAACAGTTAATCTACATATCGATATATCGATTAATTGACCGCTTAAGTAACACATACTTTGTTTCATCGACCACTTCGACTTCCGGCTGCTGTGTGATGGGCGTGTTTGAGTGTCCGGCCGTGGGATCGTCCGGATTTAGTTCGCCGTTCGTCGAACTCACAACCTGCAAACGAAAGGACACAGAACAGAGGAAAACGATGCATAAAATTGTAGTCATTATTGTTAGTCTCCACTTTTCTTTCAACTTTTGCACTAAACATATATAGTACGGATACATACATATATATTTAGAAAGATATATATATATACATGTACAGCAGAGTAAGTAGTGATTAAACATAGTTGGACGGTTTTGGCTTTTACTAATCAAAAATGAACCAATCTGTTAAAATACGGTTTGAGACAAAAACTATCGATTGGACATTACACAGAACGAAACTGTTATACACAGGGACTATATTTGATTTCAGCTCTATATGAAAACCAAGTGGACTACGACGTATGACAAATTTTGATATTTATTGTTCTTAAATGGGTTTTGCAAACGAGTTGATGCTTTTCAGGTTTGTCGAACCCTTAACTCAACCTAGTACAGAGATTGCCTGGAACACACATGACTCGTTTGCGGATCACACACACACACTACATGAAGATGTTATGGATGTTAGAACACACGAAGAGTTCGGACGCACACTTAATATCGCAAATACCTCGCGCTAGTGTTGTAAAACGAAAAAGAAAATAAAGGTAGTTGTCCGCTTTGGGATAGGTCGAGGGATAGTTTCGTTAGGAAAGCAAAAGCTGTTGTAGTGGGTAGAGTAGTGGTGTTGGAAGGTTGGTTGGTTTTGGTGTCTTATTTCTTAGGGTCGTCATCTTGGTCGCTTTTCTCGTAGTAAGCATCAAAGGGGCTATCATCATCCGAGCTCGAATCTTCAGGCAATCTCTGTAATAAGTTTGGGGTTTTGGTTTCGAATTTGGTTCGACGATACGATACATCAGGAGTGGTCGCTTCGACTTTAAGGCATGCCAATGATGTCGCTTCATGGTAAATGGAGTTCCTCGAGCCGAATTCTCTAATTTCTTCTACGTCTACTTAGTCTACGACTGAATTAGTGTTGGTCTGTGTGTTTGTGTGGCAGGTGATCCATGCATCTCTAGAGTTGTGTATGTCTTGTGTGTGGCATGCAGTCAAGTACAGTTATGGCTAGACCAGTGTTGGTTAATGGACACGAGTACGCATGCATACGGAACCGTGCGAAAAAATTGAGGAGTTCTACGTTTCTTCTTTGTCTCGCATGCAGTTTTTATCTTTTATTTTAATGGATCCTCAATCGTCAATCGGTTTCTTCTTCTGACTACTATTTCCGAAAGAAAACTCTAGGTCAAAAAATGAAAAAGGAAGATCCGAGGAGATATACCCAAGAAGAGAACGAACGAAACGTGTTGAAGAAGGAACAAAATCAAACCGAACGGATGTGGAATAAACTATAGTGGAGAGGAGTAGGAATAACACACTTTGGGAGCAGAGATATTGTTCAGTACCTTGTTGAGCTAATGTAGAGTAAATCAAGTGAAAACATTAGAATTGAAAAGGCCAAAAATATAACAGTCTGCGATAGATAATGTTCGTTGTAATAATTATAGGAGATAAATATATATACGCATTTATGTACAATATCACAATCGAACCGTAGTTCAATAATAACGGAATGAGACGGGTACGAATGTGTTGTTTGAATATATTTATTTGTGTCATGTCTCGGCCAGGAAGAGCTGATTTCTTAAATTTCATTGATATGTTATGTACAATTACAGACTGAAGACTGAATATATAGGAGGGAGAGGGCGAGCGAGCGAGCGACAAAACAGAAATAAACGGAACGCAGATGTAAACGGAAACGGAAGGAAAAGAAGAAAAAACTGTTGTACAACACTGGCCGGTTGTCGCAGCAAACTTACCTGCACTGAACCATGCCGATCGGCTGGCGTTAGATTGCCCAGTGTTGCCCCCGGTTTTGGCACATCAGGCCACGCAGCAACACCTCCTTTGGCATTTGTCTGTGGTTGGGCGGTACGGTACGGGTGGTGTGGTGGTGGTTGAAGTGGTGGTGAAGGATTTGGACAGTTGGTTTTCGATATGTTTTTTTGTTTGTTACGATTGGGTACAGTTCGGTTCGGTTTGCGAGCGAGCAATTGTTGGAAACGGATTTATGCAAGTTGATCAATAATTAATTTTCAATTTTAAAAAAGATTTTTTGTTTATTTCTGTACAACAAAGAGATAGACAGCTCTAATATTATATGCGAGTGTGTTTAATTTAGGGAGTGTGTGTGTGAGAGAGTCTAAATAAAACTAAAGCAAGTCAGGAGAAGTGTGCTACAATAGAACCAAAAACATACTCTTAATCCATACGGTAGACACTTAAAGCCGATAACAAATCAAAATTATAATCAACGAACGGCAGGCTTAAGAGCGCAGATCAGAGATCAGATCAAGTTAGAATATTAAATAACTCTACAATTCCCATTTACCGATCGATTGACAAGCGCACTTCTGTACAATTGTAAGACTAGGTTAGATTAGTTAAGCTCCTACAAGTAACAGCTTGAGATTATACAGCCTAATAGAGTAGTTCAAGGACCTATTGTACATAATAGCAAATGAAACAATAAGAAATCAAAATATATAGAGAGCCCAACTATGGATTGATCCTAGCAAGTAGTCTAAAGCCAGTCTCCAAGGTATATGTGTGCGGAGAGTAGAAGAGCATCTTAGTTCACACTAACCAGTACAGAGATACTTTTCAAGTCTACAACGTCTAACCTGAAGTATTATATATTCTTCATTCTCATTATCAACATCGTCATCAAAATCAAAATAAGAAACATCCTATATAGAGATTTATATAGCAAATGTTGTGTGGAGGTGGGAGAAGAGTAGGATCAAAACAAAAGCGTTGAGCATAATAAGTAGAGAAAGAAGAGCAGTTAAGAACGAATGTTAGAAGTAAGGAACAGAGTAACCAAAGAGAATAAAGTTCGCTAAAGCTAAGTTGAAACAAGGATAACATTTGTTTGTCTTATAACCATTATTAAAACGTAATCAAGTTAAGTATTTGTCAGTGGTAGAGAGAGGAGAAAGTATCAATTTGTTTCCCTTTTTCGGACTGTGCTAGTAAATTATTGCATATTGTATACTTTACCTTAGCCGTAACATTATGACGATCTTTATTTGGTGAAATGATGACTTCATGGCCAGTTTGCAGAGATCCGACGGGCGTTGACTGTTTATGTCAGTAGTAATGTGAATGCATTTATTTTTATTTTCGATTACACATGTTTATATATAGATGATGCAGTAGTTTGTTTATTACACACACACAGAGAGAGTTACACGCACATGAAACGGTGTTGACAACCGAAAAAAGAGAAAAGAGATCAAGGAGAGAAGAGAGAAGTGCTGTTAAAAATGGCATCAATTTCGGTTGCTTAAGTTAGTTTAATTAATTTCTCGCTTAACATACGATAGCTTAACCACCTAAAGCAACGAGCTTACACACTGAATATAAGCGTTTACCAACACTGAGCGAGCGTTTGTGCGAGCATCATACATGGCTAGGCAACACTGATTGGGATTCTTTATCTTAAATACTTATATCCGCATCTCTTCTATTCTTGTTATACCTTGTCAGACTTATTTTTGGCCAAATGCGATGGCGGAGCATTCTTTATGACCTTCATTTGGTCCAGCTGTTCCTTTGTCTTAAAATCAAAACATAGAAAATCTTCAATATCGATGACCAAGGCGGTTAAATTGGAAAAAGTGAAAGAGATTAAAACACACATTTCATATTTTGGGGTTTTACTGATTCGATGCTTTGGTTGCTCTTTAATTTATGTTCCTAACTTTGTTGCTGTTGGTGTGATTGGGGCACGTTATAAAAATATATATTCAAGTCATTAAAAGAATATAACACATGCCATGGGGCAACATGAATGGAACTTGGAACTAACTGTGCCCCGTCTTCTGTGCAGCAGCGGCGACTAGATGGCAACCGATGGCGCTACAACCAGCCATGTTATTAATGGGTTATACAGGTCGTCATATATAAACTGATAATGCCACGGAGTTGCATTCACTTGTGTTAATTGATTCGTATCATTCGCAAAAGGTTTTTAGTTGACGCTGGCAACGGCGGCGTCGGTGGTGGTGCTAGTAATGTGGCTCCCTTTGGCATGCTCGATAATGCTTCCATTATTCAAAATGATTTTAGAGTTACATGATGATAGTTAATTTTAGAGTGCATTGAGGATATATGATACTGGAACGGATATCATTTATCTATATAACTAAGGACTTGCTCTTATCTATGTCTCCTATAAATTAGATTAGGGTTAGGTTTTAGAATTCGGCAGAGTCATCTTTGTGGTTAGTGTGCGTTGTGTTTTATTTTTTAATCGTGTCTTAAGATTAGTGTAGTTTAAATGGGGATGGGATTGAAAGGAGAGCTCACCATTGTCTTCCCTGTCCAGTCGAACTCGCCCTCGTCGGTGTATCCCTTACGATCGAATAAGTCTTGAAACAGTCTTCGCAGGAAATCATAATCGGGAGTTTCGAAAAAATCTAACCGCCGTACGTAACGCAAATATGTCGCAAACTCTTCAGGATGTCCGTCGCAAAGCACCTGCCGATGGAAGAATTCGTTATTAGTTAAAAATTCAATTAGTTTTAAGGATTTTGTGGGCATATTCTGCGCCAAAGATAGAATGTTCACCTCGATGGGCGTTGCTCGTTTCGTATCACCGATTTTTTGATATCTCTCCTTGAGTGTATCAGCCTTCAGGCCTTGCCACGGCAGTGAACCCCTTAAGAAGTACATAAACATATGACCCAATGCCTCCAGATCGTCGCGACGCGACTGCTCACGCCCCATATGCGTGTTGATTGACATATAACGTGCCGTTCCAGTTAGGGACTTATGCTCCCGATATGGTATATGCCTATTTGTATCTAAATCAATGTATTCTTTGGCCAAACCGAAATCTGAAAAGATCCAAAAATCGAGATCAGTAAATTGTATTGCTCAAATAAATTCCATTTATAAAGACTTACCAATTATATGTATAATTTTTTCACGTTTTGTTGACGTTCTGCCAATGAGAAAGTTCTCTGGTTTCACATCCCTATATATTAAGTGCCGACTATGAACATATTCGATCCGGTGGAGCTAAATTTATAATTTAAATAATTTGTGGGAGAAGAAGAGAAATATATTAGTATGATTCCTTAATTTCCGGGCAGAGCCTTCCATAAAGTATTGGACTTATGGATTGCTCTTTTTCTCAAAATTTAATATTGATTTCACTTTTCATTTTTCTGTAGTGTCTCAACTAGCTGTTTTTTGTTTTTTTTTTTACTGTAGATTTTGTTTTATTGTTTGATGGCAACGATTATTCAATTATTTATATCGATTGATTTCGCTGATAAATCAAAATTTTAAAAACTCAGGATTTTCTAGACTAAACTACAGAATTGATGTGTACATGCAAATTTAATTTCATTACAATGAACGTTATATGCTTTTGGATTTGCTGAATTGTTTATCAACTATTTTCCTAAGAAAGCGCTTTAAGTGAATGACACCTCAAAATGTATGCAAACTAAAAAGAAAAAAACGAATAAAACTTAAAACTTAAGTACAAATTAAACCTCAACCAGGCGACTACAATAATGAGAGATAGAGAGTGAGTCGGAGAGAGTCGAGAGAGAAGAGAGGCGGCGACGACCTTATTGTTCTTGGTTAGTGATGAAAATCCAAAATAAAATTAAACAAGAGTTAAAAAGAAAGAGTACTAACTAATTTTGAACCAAGCTGCCCTTGTAAAAAAAAAGAAAAACACACATTAATAAACACACACACCCCAAAACCCACAGACACGCAAAACAAACAAAAGGTGTTTTTTTGGATCTCTGTCTTAGGACTAGTGTTGGTTAATTTCGATCTTGGCTACCAGTGTTGTGGATGTGATTATGTGCAGAGTTATGCGCGTGCTTAAAGGGAACTTAGCTGATTGCGTATTTCTGTTGTTGTTTTTTGCAGCGTTGGTTGCTTTACTTTGTTTGTGGTGGATTTTTAGTGGTTGTACTTACTAATTGTATAGCTATCAGTAGTACGCTCTTCAAAGTGAAACGTCTGCCGCAAATATCGAATAAATCTTCAAGTGATGGACCAAGCAACTCCATAACAAGAGCATTGTATTTGCCGCATGGGCCGAAGTAATATACTTCTGGTACACCCTCTGCTATCGATTGATCGATCGATTGATTGATTGAAGTGATTGGTCGATTGTTTATCGGTTGGTTGGTTGGTTGGTGGTTGGGTTGACATGGAATTTTGTTTGGAGGAAGCGAGCGAGTAGTGTTTATTATTTATTCGAATGTTGGACAGCGCACAAAAGATTGTTGTTGTTGTTGTTTTGATTGTTGTTTTTGTTGTATTTATGCAAAAATTCGTGAGCGCGAGATAAAAAGAGAGATGAGAGAGAGAAGAAAGAAAGATGAGAGATACAAAATAGAAAACAAATTCAATTTCCTTTTTTTTAATATAATTCTTTTTTTTTTTTTTTACGGGTCGGGAACAACAATATATAGAGAGAGAGACAGGAGAGAGACAGTGACACAGACTGGGAAAGTAATGTGTGGAGAGCGATACAGATACGGCTCATGAGGTTAGTGTAGCGCGTCTTACGATATTACCACCTTTCAATTGACAGAGAGCGAGCGAAAATATAAATACATAATCGGGTAACTGTGCTTAACACAACAAGAACAACAAAAATAGAGATTCTCGAAGCATATACACAAGGAAAAGCCTGCTGGACGACCAAACTGGAGACGGGAACTCACCTACCAACTCATCCTCCTCCTCCGAACCTCTATAGACCTCCTAACCAGTGGAAATTGCGGCAGGTGCCGCCTTTGGGTATAACAGTTTTGTGTTTTTTGTGTGTGTGTGCTTACAGATAGGCTTAAGGCTAAGGTAGTGGGTTGTTGTCCTTTGTTGTTATGTGTGTATGTGTGTGTGGTGTGTATAACAGTTGTAGGATTCTCAAAAGTTTCGGATAACGAGTTCGATAGATCTCTCGGTACTGTGTTAGTATATTTTTTGGTTAAGTTATATACATTGTATACTTGATTTATCAAAAGAAAGGACAGAGCGTATACAAAAGAAAGTAAGTTTGGTAAACGGAAAAACAAAAGTGAAGTAGAACGTCAACTGAAGAATTGGTAAGTATAACAACGAAACTGTTATATTAAATGCTTTATTGCAGTTGTTTCTTACTTGGAAGTACAATACAGAAGGAAAGTTTTGCTATCGGTATTATGTACAAGGAATTATTTAATTGTATGCCTTATATAAAGTTCTATATACGACGCTTGGTTTACATGCTTTGGGAGTTTGCTTTTTGTGGTTAGAAAATTTTCTTCGTTAAACCATATTGGAAGCTACAACCAAAAAAAAAAATGCTGTCTTTATTCATTACATCTACAAATAACATTTTCAATATATCTACATTAAACTAAAAAAAAACTTGACTAACGTTCATTGCGTGAGTACTAAGAGTTTCAGAACTTTTTTGGTAAATCAAACTAAATCAGAAAATCAATAAGGAAACCTAGCTTTTAGCCGTTGAGACACTTTTGGTTCGAGAAATAAAATACAATTTGAATTTTTCGAATCCTGGAGGATGCCACACTTACAAGTTGTTTCGCTATCATCAATACAGTCTTAAGTGAAAATTTACGGGCGCAAATATTGAAGAGATCTTCTAATGATAATCCCAATAACTCTAAAACCATGGCATTATAACGGCCACCGCAAGTGCCCAAATGATAAATGCGTGGTATGCCATCTGGGGCGTTATCGGCTGCATTTCGATAATGATATTGATTTCGATGACGCATTTCCAATTCCGATTTCGATGCCGATTGCCGATTGCGGGTCCAATATGATGGTGGGGATTGGTGGTGAGTGAGGGGTTGTTGGTTCATTATTATAGCGACATGTCATCACAGTGCATTATGCAACAGTCGATTGGTTGTTTGTAGGTGTTGGTTCGATTCAGTTCAGTTTCAGAAGTTGGTTTTCGGTTTTCGGATTTGGTTGTTTGTTGTGGTTGATTGCAGCAGGCACGGGGAGATACGTATATATGTATATATATAGATAGATAGAGAGCAGCGCATGATGATCGGATTCGGGTTTGAATTTCAATTTAACGGTTTGTTTTTTGTTCAATAATTCATTGCGAATATTTGTTGTTTTTCGTTTTGGGTGTTGTAGTTATTGTTGTTGTAGCAGTTGATGGAATATGGAGGAACAGAGAGCAATTTATTTATAAAACCAAACAAGAATAGGCATTAGAAAACAAGAAAAAACGCAATAAAAAAAAAAACAAAAAAAATTGTATTTAACCAAAAGTCATAAGGGTAAGAATAGTTCAGAAAATCGGAAAAGGAATAAGAAATTTAGCGGTAAAGTGATATTCGAGCTGTTTTTTACATTGGCGGGTATAACAGTATAACAGTATAACAGCCGCTCCACTGCAGACATACAATATACAAGAAGTGGTGTTTATACAGTATTTTGTTTCATTTTCTTTTTTTTTCTTTGTTTTCAAATTTCACTTCACGCACCGACCGACCTCCGAAAATATGCTTGAGAAAATCTATTCATGTTTTTCTTTTCGTCGTATTCATTCCTCGCAGTGTAGAACACACTGTCGAGGTACCAAAGAGTGTTGTTGAAATAATAAATATATATGGAACTAATCAAGTGGTGGTAACGGTGCAAAACTTTATTACTTTTGATTAGGCTTTGGTTAGTAAGAAATTAGGTTCGGGGCTAAAGAGAGAGAGCGAGAGAGAGAGAGGAGTGAAGGAACAGATAGATTGAATCAAGGATCAATCAATCCTCGTACAATCTGTACCTTTTTAGAGCTATGGGGGGCTTTGTTTAGTATTTGTTAGTAAATCAGTTAGTGTTAAGAGGTAACAGCGTTGTGGAAGGGTTAGGGGTTGGATTGTAGATATAGGGGTCTTGTAGATTCGTAAATCGATTGTTTACATACCATGTGATCCTAATAGTTTATAAAACCTATACTCTAAGTGTAGTTGCGGAGCCTTTGACTTCATAGGCTCCATTTTTATTGCTACATGTTCATTGTTGTAAAGATTTTTGCCTGCAAAGGAGAAGAAAAAAACGAATTAGTAAGCAATGGCAATTAACTTAAGTGAAAAACAATTCAAATTCAATCCAAATTCAATCTGCAATGTCAAAATAAACGCCACTTAAGAGAAGGAGAGACAGACACTGGCACGCACAGGTGTTTTCATGCTCAAAACGTTCGCGGTTCGCATGCATTCGACGCCTTTACCTGTCGCACTACTGCTCTCGGCAGTGCCACGCCCAACACGCCCACCTGCTCCAACACCAACACCACCAAAGCAACACATGCGACGACCTAGCCAAGTGGGAATAAGAAAAAAGTGAGTGAGAACTTGGCCAAAACGCGCGCTCCTTGTTACCAATTCCTCTTCTTTAAATTTGCCCTTTTACTTCAATAATTATTTTAAATATTCTATTTAATATTCTTTTATTTGGCTTTACTTTTTAAAACTATGGTATTTTTAGGATTAAGCACTCATTTGCTAGTCAAAATTCAAACCCTTTACGGTTTGTAGGTGCCAGTTAAATTGATTTGAAATCCATAGGTAAATAATGATTTTTATTACAAAATAATGGTTCTTTAGGGTTCTGGTCTGTTATTATACTTTATTTTTAATGAAGTTAACATCTTACAGCATTAAAGAGGCTTCAAAGAGGCTGGTCTGTTATTATTCTTTATTTTTAAGGAGGCTTTTCATTGTCATATTAACCGAGGCTTTACTAGTAGTTATCTCTTAATCTGCATCGATTTAAGGCGTGGAATTTGGGCAAATCTCTCGGAAGTGAAATTGAGAACAAGGCTGCACATAATTCGAGAATTGCATTTTTCATGTGACGACGACGAAGACGAAGACTCGAGCAGACAGAAGTCGAGAGAATGTGTCAACGATGAGCGGTAGCGGCTCGCTCATGTGCGAAATTATGTCATGGGAGAGGCGGTGAGCGAAGTCACTCACCCACTCAGCCACTCAGCCACCCACCCAGTGGGTGTTCGTTGGGGATTGTGTCTGTGTGTGGGTTGAGTGGGTGGTTGATACAGACGTTGCTTATCAGCAGACACAACATTGGAGCGCTGATAGAGTCATCACACACACACCAGAGAGGCGCAGGCACCGCATGACTGTGATTACATGCAACGCCCTTTGCGGCCACGCCCCTTAATTGCCACCGTCGAAAGCGGTTCCTTAGAACGCTCCGCAATTACGATGCTGCTATAAAAACGAGAAACTAAGCGAAATACATACACACACATCGGAAAACTGCCAAATTAACAATAATTTTAGTCTACACATGCAAAATTCTGCAGTATGCCGGCTCGTTTAATTGCTGGGCGGTCGGAAACCATTAGAAATTTCCATTTAAAGAGCTGCCACGAATTTAGTCATTGAACGCCCTTTCTGAATACTGATCAGAGGGCCCAGCCAGAAACCAAAAGCTATGACCAAATCACCAGCAATACCGTGACCTAACGCAATATACAATATTAATCACAGTTAATATACCGCAAAAAACAGGGGAAAGCCAACCTCAAAAGATTCTTTGCGAACAAGTTCCGCTGTAAACAATAAAAGAGCCCAAAGAAACTAACCCAACGCGGGGCAGGGGAGCACAGCTTTTTAAAGGGCGTGCTGCGCGCTGCGCTGAACAAACATAAAACAAAAGTTCCCAAATTAAACGAGAAACGCCCACGCAAAGCGCCCATAAAAATGAGCGAAGAAAAAAGGCGTAAAAGTATTTAGGTTGGTCAATGGTCCCTGCCTTCCGAGCCGCTTCTCTAGTAAATTCTCTCTCTCAAACAAAGGGGAATCCTAAGAGGGGAAAACACAAAATTATGTCATTTTGATTGCATTTTAGGGAAAACAAGCAAAAGTGAAAATGCCAAACGTTTCGCTTTTATCTCAGCGTCAGCACTAATCTGATTTAATAACAAAAGCACAGAAGCCACAAACACATACTTGGCCAATTGTATTTATAGACCACAATTAATAAAAATGATGTCATAAGCAAAGCGAAATATTGTGCTGCTGCTACGTCACAATAACAAATTCGATTGTAATATTGAAGAATTATTTAAATCTGTATAAAAATATTAAGAAACTCAATGAAATGCAGTTTTGCTTTTCTTTTGTTTGTTTGCATTGTCACCGCGTTGGTTGAATGAATCATGCAAAAACCACACGAATTAAATGCAAAGAACAATAACAAAATAAAATTAAGACCAATCAAGAGAGAATAAATATTGAGATATTGAGATATTGAGGTGGAACAAAGGAAAACCATAGCTTAGCGAGAGAGAGAGAGAGTAAGAGATCACGACTTTGCGCTCAGCGATATTAGAGATAAGTGCATCCAAAAAAATATTTTGATATTGAAAAATCTGTTAAAAATAAAAATACCGCTCTTAAAATTCCCATCCTATTTGTCAGGCAATTCTAAGAAACTATTTTTATTGCGGTTTCATTAAATTCCTAAAATAAAGTTTTGGGTAATTTAATTGTATCAGAAATGCAAGTTTTTCAATTTACAATTTGTTTAATTCTGAAAATATAAAATATTTTTCTGGGGTTACAGGGGAAAACCTTCGAGTTATTCTGAGATATAGAAGCAATTTAAATTTATTGATTGAAATATGAATTTATAGAATCAACTCTTTTTGTGCGGTGTACAGTTTGAGCTGCACTGACAGAGCTCGCTCAAAATTAGCTACTCAGTACTGCTACCTGTTGGCAATGTGACAACAAATGCACAAAAGGAAGTGGCAGGCCCCAAAAAAAAAAATTAAAATAAACAACGGTCGGAAGGGGGCGGGGCCGCAGTATGAAACAACTTTATAAAAGCGCATTTAGCAAACAAAGCAAAAGTGACGACAACGAAAACAGATGGCGGAATGGAATGGCATTTTGTTGTATTGTGCACTCTCGTAAGTAAAAATAAATGAAAGGAACTCGCGGGGCGACAGTGGAGGCGAAGGAGGAGCCGCACTGTTCCCATTGTGGCTAACAGACCTGGAAAGGAAGGCCCGCCGAAAGGAAGTGGCCAACCAGAATGGCTACCCGAAAAATAAATGAAGAAAAGGGAAGCCGAGGGCCGAAGCCTCAAGCACGACATTATTTGCATGCCAACAGGCGAAAATAGGGAGAGAAATAGGGAAAGGGGGCCTTATCAAGTCAGGCTTTGAATTGTAAACATAATTCAACATTTATTTACCGTTATTTCCCCCCTGGGAAATTTCCACATTTTATTTACAATGATTTAATCAATTAGAGAAGAGTTTGAATGGTCTCTAGATCTAGAAAAGTATAATCTCTTGAATATGTTTTACAATTTTCCTCCTGAAAAGTCGTAACACATAACTCCTAAAATATCTGCAGAAAATTTAAAAACAACAGTTAAGCAAAATACTCCTCTAAATCTATATAATTTTTTCTTTTCTAAGCCACTGTACGATCTTTATAAAACACTGATGAATATAACATGGAAAGCGAATTATTGAGCATCTACTTTTATCGATTATTTGAGTAGTTATTATTTTCTATTTTTATTGTTGTTTGTTACTTACCTAAACGCAATTCGCCAAAGTTACCACAGCCAATTTTTTTACCGACACGAAAATTTGGTCCGACCATAAGTACACCGGTTGTGGTGCTTACAGATTGGCGGGTGGAATACATGTTATTGCTTGAGCTCTTACCAGCGGCTAGGGCTGTGCTGGCATTAGCCACATTACCAGCGGATGGACCGGCAGTTGTCGTTTGGGGGCCGCCGCCACTGCAATGAGAAAGAAAGGGAGAACGGAAATCGATTAGTAACCAGCTGGAATGGATGGCAATAAAGTAGGTACAGTTTGGGGTTCTTGGAATGGAGAGCCCAGTGTGCCCAGCCTCAAGTGTCAGGCAAGATAAATACGAAATTGTGGTAATTCTAGTTTCTAGCATCACTTTCATTTGCTACCTTTTGGCGGGGTTAGTTCCTTCAGTGTCCTACAAATACCTACTCTTCATCCCTAAAACTTGTTTGTAGAGATAAATATTTGCGTAACATTTAATTTTGGGGGACTGAAAAGTCTCAAGCAAACTCGATTAAAAACGTATACAAACTGAGTTCGATGTAAAGTTCAAAAACCCGACCGAAATAGAAACTGTCATGGCGTGTTACCAGCGTATAGTAAGTAGATATAAATAGCTAGAGGAAAATAGTTATAAAAAGCAAAGACCAGGACAATGACACAGAAACTCTTTGCATTTACAAGTGGCGAATACAACAGAGAATCGATTCGTAGGCCAGGTGACTTTTTTGTTTACCAAAGCTCTGGGATAGAGAACTGGCAGGCTGCCTGAAACTGCTGGGCTGGCTGGCTGGTGGTAATGGCCGCCACATGTCGACACAACTCGCCCAGGCGTAACCATTCGCGGGGAGTCCCAGCCGGGAGCCGAGAGCGGAGAGTCAAGAGCCGAGAGCCAAGCGGAGTGGCTTCGAGTGGAGTGACTCATGGCCAGACAAGGGAAATATGCTTGATTAAGACAAAAGGTTTTGCTTTGTTGCAGTTCGAGATGGGTGTGGCAAGATCTTTAAGTTTTCCCATGCTTTTCGCAGTTGCAGACATTTAGCTCAATGTCACTTCCAGCCCTTAATCGTTGGTTAATTGGGTTAAGTTATGACTTCTCTGCGTTCCTCCCTCCTTGGCTCTAAGATAATGTGAGGCAAATGAGTCAGCCACCACAAGGGGAAAGGGAATCAGCGCAGTAATGAGACAATAAAGACCCAATGTAAATGAAGATAAAGATAACTTATCAACTTGCTCAAGGTACAGTCCTAGGAAAATGTTAGAGAGCTGATTACTATTTAAATCTACTGCTTGAAATATTTCATTTGTAATACAGGTTACTTATTTATACTTTTATATTTTATTGGATTGTTTACCATAAATCAGCAGCTATTCCAGCTTAATGGGACTCCGGGTTCTTGATCGGTCGATCGGCTAAACAACTTATTTAGGGTAAAATCTCTACCCCAAGAACTGGGTGGTAGAACCTGCTATACGGTCTTAGGTTAGCCAAAATTAAAGTCTACCCCACAGATGATCTTTAAGCTAATGCCTCGAATCAGTGATCGTATACAACAGCAAATGCCTCGAATTACACCATTCGATTATTGGCCATGGCAATATGCTATTGGCTATCTGATGGAAAGCAGCATCTTACCGCTCCGCCCAGACCATTAACAGGAAATTGTTGGTTATTGCCACTCGTTCCCGAACTCGAACTTTCGTCTAATATCAGTCTGCCGGCTGCTTGCCAGCTGCGAACGGGAGTCGGAAAATCTTATCTGCCCACAAGTTTCTTGGCCAGACACACACACACACACACACAATACAACCGATAATTGTACCGTTAAGCGCGGCTGTTACAAAAAAAAAAATAAATAGCACAGAGTAAAAACCGCCGATAACAATTAAAGAGTAAATTGCTGTGGGCAGAGAGACAGACAGGGAGAGAGACGCGAAATGAGGCAGAAACAAGTTCGAGTTCGAGTTAGAGTTCGATTACGAGCACCTCCCTTGCCCTCCGTCCCCCCATTTCCCCCCTTTTTGTGTTGGCCACTTAACAGAGCCACTGGACCCGAGGAGGCGAATTCAATTGCCAACATATACCCTACACAGATGCCCGGCTAGCCCATCTCTAGGAAGTGGTTTAACCATTTTCAGTTCAAGCAGAGGCAAAATTTCACCTTGAAGATCATATACAATTGGGTAACAGAACTCATTAAAAACTAAACACCTTATTAAGAACACTAAATATAAAAGTTAAGGCCAATAGTAATCATTGTTCCTATTGCCAATGCACTAACTTTACTTACAGGTAAGTATTAAGTATCTAAACCTGCAGCTGATGGCGAAATTTAGTAATATTTGAAACACCTGCAATACTCCCACCCCTTAAAGCATTCAACATTTGTAACTTGATCAATAAATAGCAGTTTCTTCTAATTTATGAAGTAAACAAAGTCTAGCACTTTCATTTCATCCGTTCAACTACTATTAGCCGACTCTCATCCATCATATGCCAATTAAGCCGGTCTTTCTCGCAGATTGCCTTTTCTAGGGTATCCATTGGCCCGGCATGTCTATTTATCGTGTCTTTCTTGTTGTTACTTTGACTGTTTTATGGCTTAATATCCTGCGGGTAAACTGGTTCATACTCTCACAGCCACACAACATGCCTGTGTGCATGTGGACGGGTATTAACGTATAAACGCCTGAATGTCCGGCGATCGATCGTTTGTCTCCACTTCTTCGGTATACATATATCTGGCGGCTCCCCATTTTATACAGTTTTTACTCTTCGCTGGTGTCTCCGTAATGTTTTTCTTTTATTTTTATTTTTTGGGGTCGTTCTCTTTGCTTTCTACAGCCTGTGGCCTGGTCTGGAAACGGGTTCCCCAAGTTGTCGCTTCGGGTTGTTCTTAATTTTTTCCTTCTTTATTTCCATGAGTCAAATGTGAGAAAATGGCTCTCGGCTGGATATCGTAGCAGCTGGGGCTTAAACAAGACAGCTTCCTGGACTCCAGGCGTTAATAAGCCACTACCTTTCATTAAAATATTATCAATATAGTTCTCACGTTTTTACCTGAGGTTTATATATATAAATTAACTTAAATACACCTCAAGATCTTTAATATTAACAAAAACACCTAGAGAAATATTATCCCGAATATTAAATTACACAAACGGGATGTATTTATTACCTTATATAATTTTCGCTTAAAAAAAGCACCAATTAACACTTGTTGCCAATCTTAATGCTAATCACAAAAATAACAGACTAATAAAAAAAAGAGCGCCAAAAGAAACCCGTTTCAATGAAAGTGAAATGGTAAAACAACGAAAGAAAGCCCAAACATATTTTGCTTTTTTATTTTGCCTGCGACGTGTTTTGGGCCAAGAGAGAAACAAAATCGATAATTAAAAATAAGCCAGGCGCTAAAAATAAAATTATGCACACACTCACACACACATACTCCGGCAAACACATTGTTATCTGCACCTGTATCTATATCTGTGTGTGTGTGTGGCTCATAAATAAATCAAGTGTAAATTGAACTCAAATCCGACTCAAAGAATAACGACGAGAGTGGCGGCAAGGGGAGGTAACGGAATGGGGACTGGAGAATGCGAAATGGGGGCTAGAGAATAGAGAGCAGAAGAGAGAGAGAACCAGCGCTGATGACGACAACAGCAGAAACCGCAAACAGCGGAAAATCCCAATTAGAATTTGTCAAAGCCACAATATCCCAACATTAGCCAGGGTTGTCAACCACTTATACAAATGTCATTAAATCTAAAAGCAGCACAGAGTATTTTTACTCTGCGACATATAACAAAATAACTATAACTAACTATAATAACTTATCTTAATATAATTATTTAAAAAAAATAAGCTTGATTTAGTTTTAACTCGTAAATATATACCATCTCTAATCCGTATTAAATTCTATAAATCTTTATAAGCTACCTTTAAAATACTAAATATGTCATTGTTCTTCTTAAACATATCTGACAACCCTAAAACAACACAGCCAAAGTAGCGCCCCAGATGAAACCGCAAAAGAAATTCGCATAATTTAATAGAGTATTGATTGGAAATAAAGGTGAGACAGTGCAGAATGGAAAACGGTGACTAACTCGCCAAAATTCAATTAAGTCCCAGGTAAAAAGAGAACTACGAACAGCTCATTAAAGAAGCCCCAGAAAAACCAGCAAAGTAATCACCAATAATTTTTGGGGAAATTACATAAGCAACAAGAGCAAATGGCGTTTAAAAATAAACAAATGGGAAAAGGCAGAAAAGAACGGTGGACTTTATGTGATAAAGAAATACTTAGTGTGTCAATGTATGCGCCTCGCTTATCAGCTGGAGATTTGTGTGACGTTATGCAGCACTTGTTTTCGCCTCTATCCCTCTCTTTCTTCGTCTCTTTTGTCTCTCTCCCTCACCCTCTTGGCAATGGCTAGCAATTGATTTGTTGCTGTTGTAAGTGCTATTTATAGAAACAAACAATTTCATTATAATTGCCAGCACAACCAATTGAATTTCAATTATGCAAATCAATTGAAAAAGCTTACAAAAACAAATATGAATAACAGGGAACTGGGAATGCCCTTTGATATCCATTGATATATAAAAAAATATAAATCGTTTGAAAATATGCTTTATAAGTTATTTGAGTCTTTATTTTTATTACCACCTTAAAGTTTTAGTTTGTAAAGTTCAGATTATGTTAAACGATGGACTGTCGGTTTTCACATAATTATATAAATATCAGCTATATGTATAAGTATGTTTGACAATTTAAATATCATAACTATAAATGTCTAAACAAATTGACAAGTCCCCAACCAATTAATATTAATCGAATTAGTTTTCCAACAGTCCCTTTTCCATGGCAGTGTATATGAAATATGTGTATAATGTTGATAAATCAATTTTAATTTAAAGATGCTAACAATGCGCTTGGCTTGTTGCTTCTATTGAAGGCAAGCACGCTCGTAATTGTAATCGTAATCAAATTGCTGCCACAGCCGGACAGCGTAACAATACAATAACGTAACGCAACGTAACGTGTCAATATCCATTTTCAATGGCATTTTGACGTTTTGGAAGGCAAACCGATTTACATACATGATGTATAAAAACAACAGCAACTACAATCACAGCATTTTGATTCGCATAACATAAATGAACACACGCACACACTCCAACTGACCTATCAGCACTGATAAGCGGAGCGAACGAGAGAGGGATAGCCTTGCACACAGCCAAGCCACTCGAGAACGAACGCACACACACTCAATGAACAAGTTGGCTAGATAAGCGCGCCTTGATTAGCAGAGACGTCAGACAATAGCGAGTCGAAATGAACGAGTGGCAAGTGTGAGACGGGAGAAAGGAGAAAGGCGGGGAGGTCTACTGCAGAATGGCGTGGATGAAGGACGGAAAGGAAAGAAGAGAGAAGGAAGCAAGGCAAGCGCCTCTGCAGCTTGCACAGTGGTCAAAAGCATGTAATATTATAATATAAATATAATTATTAAAAATATTAAAGTAAATTAAAGTAAATTAAGTAAATTAATTTAATATTAGAATGTATTCACTACATTTATTTATTTTTTTCCTTTCTAGCGCAGATGTAATCAAAATGCAATCAAAGACGGGCAAAGATTTAAGGTTCATTCCACTATAAAGCCAATTATAATAGGCTTGCTAATGAGATTAACTTGCGAATTAGTTGCTCTACTCAATGAAGTAGAGGGAAATACCAATTTGCAGAAAGAAATTGCTAAAAATCAGGCAAATAACCGTGTTGTACGCATTTAAAGTGTGAATGAGGTGCTGAATGGCCCTTATATTTAAGCCACTGTGCGGCCAGGTTTGGGGCTGGGCTTGCACGTCACTCAGACGATGGAAAAAAAAAAACAACAATTCCATTGACGACGTAGTCTATCAACGGCACAGCCTCTAACTGAAAAGTGCACAATGAATGTGTAGTGTGTTGTATTTGTGTGTCCGGGCAAGTATCTATGTGTCTGTAAGGGGGCGCCTCAATGGCCGATTGACCTTTGCATGTTAGATTAACATTGAATGTGCAGCAACGCCGCTCGCCGCCCCGCAGATCCTGTTTGCTGCTGAGGCTTTAATTAGTTTAGCCTCACAGCTCGGGCACACGTGTACAAGCCAGAAGCTATGCAATTGGGCTCCACAGAGGTCAAATGCCAATCCATTATCTCTGTGTGGGCAACAGCATAAAACCCCCGACGATCTAGGAGGTCTGCATATCTAATTAAGCCTTAGGCTGGAAAAATACCATTAAATAGGTCAAATATAACAGACTACTAAAATCTAGAACTTTATGGGAACTTAATAGGAACTTTGCTGGCTAACCTATAATAATAATAATAATACCAATAATAATCATTAAAGAGTTATATTTCACCTCTTAGGTTAGGCATAAAGTTGATTATATTGCTTTTATCAATTTAAAGAAAGCAAAAAGGATAATAAAATAAATGTCCGAAAGTTCGTAAAATATTAATATAAATCCATATATTACGGAAGACAACTACCAAAGCATCGAATAATCTGACACCGAACAGTAGGTTTTTACTGAATTTTAAGACGACCCATTAATCTTTTTGTTAGTACATTATTAGGTTGTTAGTTTGAATTTAATTTAAAAAAATAGAAACCTGAACACTTAGGGCTATTACTCTGGCCGCAGCTGTTTAGCGGGAGATTGGTTGTTTGTGTGTCTGTGAAATTATAGGTAATCTACTTTCTACTGATTTCTTCCTGCATTGGCTCAACCTTTCGGCTCGTTCAGACCGAGTAAAAGTGACCCCGATCCCAACAAGGTCTCCTTCCGGCCAGGCAGGTGCCACCTCCTTCTCCTTCCTCCTGTTGCCCTCTTATTTGCGTAATTTCCGCTCGATTCCTTCCTTCCTAGGTTCCGCCTTGAATCTTCAATGGGCGGTGGGTGTGTGTGGGTCCTTCAATAATGAATTGAATTGTATCTACGACATTGAAAAACCTCACGTGCGTTTGCGTTGCGCTTGCCAACTGAAGATGTCTCCCCTCTTCTTCACTCTTTGCTTTTTTTTCAGTTGCCATGTTCGCAGCTTCTGGCCGAGTTCAATGTCGCGGCCAATGCAATTTGAGCAATCGCGTTTTTTTTACGCTTTTCCCATTTATCTTTAATCGGCATGTGCCTGACAGAAGGCCGGGAAAAGTCAATTCAGACAGTGGACGCAGATAAAATTACCCAGTTCCAAGCGGAAGTCAACCAAATGTTTGCATTATTAAAATTAAGTTGCCCTGCTGAAGTATTAAATACCTGACTAAAAGACAGCATATAATAATAAAAGCTTTCCACTTAATTACGCATTAATCAACTCCCAGATCAAATCAGTATTGCCTTATCCGCTCTTAATATATTTCGCAAATAAATAAGGAAACCAACACCCAAGTCACTAAAGCAATTATTTGCGAATACTGAGGAAAGATTTATTTGCTTTTAATGATTGCAAGTACCACATTCATAATATATATTTTAAAGTTTTTGTAATAAATCAAAATCTGTCAAAATTATATTTTAATTTTAGGTAAATAATAATCAAATTTTATTTTATGACAATTCTCTGTTATTTTTATTTATGTTTTTTTAGTTTAATATTTTCGCTTCGTTTTCAAAATCATCACATCCCTATTTTATTTCTGCTTCACCCATCTGGTCACACTGAAAACGGATATCAATTCTTTTTCCCACAACCCCTTCCCCTACTTCACCTTCTGCTATTTGAATCACTGTGTTGCTCTTAACATGTGTTTAACATAAGTGGACAAATGCTAGGAACATAAGGGAAACAACGAATAAAAAATAAATAATAAAATAAAACTAACCCGGGAAACTCCGTGCAACGGTGGTTTCAGTGCGAGCGAGACGGTGAACGGGCCTCATGCATGGAAATATGGAAGTGCAGGAAAGCGTCGCGGGGGATCACAGCAGCGGCGACAGCGCAACCCTCAGTATAGTGGCTGTCAAACTGTGTCCGAGCAGCTGTTGCCGACTCTTTCGGCCGTTCACTCGTTCGCTGTAGTTGTTTTTGTTGTTTTGAGTTGTTGTTTAAGTTAAGAACGTGTTGGTTTTGTTGCTGGCTCTGTTATAATGGCTTAATTGCCTGCACTTAATTTCCTTTTGATATTGCGTACACTTTTAGCACATGTATTGGCACATCTGGGGCTTGGTGCTTTTTTAAAAAATAAACAAGAAATTTGCATATTATATTGGGGTTTTTTGTTTAATAAACACCTTTATCACATTTTTCCCGTCATTCTTTTATTTTTCTTAACGATTTACACACAATGCACAATGGATAATTATTTATGTATGTTTTTGTGTTTGCTCTTTGTGCATTTCATGGAATGCCAATTGGAGTTGTGGAAAATGTTTTTAATTTGTCATTTCCGCTACGTTTTGTTTTAGGCTGTGTGTGTGAGAGAAATAGAGCGAGAGAGAAGCTTCTGAAGCATCGGAATACATGTTGCAATATAATCTAATAAAAAACCCGCTCAACTTTCGCCACATTACGAAATAAAAGCCGAAGCTAAAGATCGCAGACCCAGGGCTTTTAAGCGCTTGTTTTTTTGTATATTTCTTTTTATATTTTTCACTCATTTACTTTTCTTTTGCAGGTCAAAAGTCTGGAAAGACAAAGGAGTGGGAGTGCGAGAGGGAGAGGGAGAGACAGAGGCCAACACGGCGGAGAGAGCGGAGCAAGCGAGAGAGAGAGAGCGAGATACAGATACCGAAAAGGCAGGCAAAATAAATTGTGGAAAAAAGTCATAAATAACTCGAAAAACCAGTTTATGTTGCCGGTGTACAAACTAAAGCAACAAAGGCAACAGCGGCAGCAGCAGCAACAATAAACAAAAAGTGCAGGCAAAAGAGAAAAAGTGCGAGCGAGCCAAGAATAGTGCTTAAAGCAGCAGCAACAAAAACAGCAGGATAGGAAACTAAACTCGTTAAAGTTGTGCAGAAGATGGAAGCATAAAGCACGGACAGCTGACTGGAAACCCGAAAGATACACACACACAGCTGAGCGAAAGCGAGAAGGGAGATATGAACAGGAAGATATAATAATTTTCCAGTTCAAAAAGATAAGAAGTGTTCGAAATAACAGTTTGACAGCCACAACTTGTATATGCCGTATTTATTCTGTATTCCATCACACACACACACCCGCGTGTAAACAAAGCGCAACAGGAGAGCAAAAAACGTGGCTGCATTCAAAGAACAAAAATTAATTTAATTTCCAAGGGAAACTGGAGCAAACACAAATTATTATTCAACGTCACAGCGATAAACTGATTAATACACGTACAACCACACACCACGAATTCTCGGTACGTGAGCGAGCGATACAGATTTTAGGGAGCTGCAAAAATACGCGATCTATATTTTTGTTGTTTTTTAGTATTCGTTACTTATTTCATTAAAATCACACTGTAACTTGATTTAATTGATTATTTAGATATGATCGCGAGGCACGATCATCTTTTCCCCGTCAAATCTGACGGTTTATTTGTTTACAACTTTTTTTTTTATAAAAAATACCTACACCCGCAATTGTTTTTAAAAATTTTCGAATGGCTTGCTTGCACTTGTATTTATAGGTTTCTTCGAAAACCGAACCGAGCCGAAGCCTACCGAATGGGCTCTCTCAAAAACGAGAGAGGGAGAATCGAAGAGCGATGTAGTTGGAGAGTAACAGACTGTTCTTCCTGAGTTACTTTTGAGGTGAACTGCCGGAATGGTTCTCTCAACTGTGAATTGAAGAGTGAGATAGTAAGCGAACCGCTCAATGAGTGCGCGCTAGAAACACTTGTGAGCGTGTGAAAATGAAAATGAGGCAAATGAGCATTTTGTATAAGTATGTAATTACTGTTGGTAGCTCCTTCTTGTCGCGCTGCAGGGGAGAAGCAACTGATAATGAGCGGTGGCAGAGAGCGAGTGAGAAGAGAGGCGCTCTCTCGTTCATGCGTCAGAGGCTGAAACTATCGCAAGCAAACTCGTTACACAAACAAAACGCACCTGTCAAACACACACGCACACATGGCTTACAAGGCAAAGAACCAGCACAAAAAACAAAATAAGTAAAGTGATCTTAAGCCGGCAAGCAATGAGAAGCTCAAGCTCCCGATCTCAATGGAGATTTTGTTGGAGCGCAGTCGCAACTGTAGAGTTGCTGTCAGTAAGTAAGAGCGAGAGAGAGGAACAGAGGGTGTGAGTGCGTGACTCATGCCGTCATGCCATACATAAACGGCGATAAGCGAGATAGCTGTATGCCAATGTGCTCGCCCTAACATTTGTATGTACATTGCTCTGCAGTCTTAACAGAGGCTGTTTTTAACAGAGTCCATGTGAATGGGCACAGTGCGCTTGATCACATAAGAATGTCTTTAATGTACTTTTTTTTAATAATGAATCAGAGCACATTTGTATAAAATAAATACTGTAAAATCATTTTATATTTATATTGTCTCATAAAGTTGGCACAACAAGAATATCTAAACTTAAGGCTTAAAGCAAACCTGAAAATAAATCTGCTTACAACGACAGTTGACTAAATCGCATCCGAACCAACTGTGCAAACATTTGCTTTGTCAGCCTTTCAGGTTCTACACACACTATCTTTCTATGCATCGATATCGATACCGCTCTGTCGGTCATAATTAAATGATTAAATATTTAGTTAAGGCTCCCAAGTGATTTAACCTTCAATCGAATGTGTTTTTTAAACTGCATATCAATAAACGCCTATACACACATACACTTAAATATACATGTGCGTGCTGTAATTATCGAAATGAAGAAACGGCAATAACAAAACTCGAGCAACAACTTTGCGTTTGGGGTTATTGAGCTCCCTCTCTCACTCGCCCTCGCACTTGCCCCCCCATCGCTCCATCTAGCTCAGCGGCGGCTACTACTGCTGCAGTTGATATGCGACCACGCGCATTTGACCTCAATTACAGACGCGAGACAGAGATGGCTATACATATGTTGTTCTTTTACCGTTGCTCTGTCTGTTGGTATTATTGGTGTTGTTATTTGCTTTGGTGGCCCGATGGCAATTAATTAATTAAAATGTAATTTATGTTTGCTCCGTTGCAGCGACATTTATTTGTTTTTGAAAATTAAAAACAATTATGAGTGAAATACACAAAAAGCGGCGGCAAACGAACCGGCGCAAGAGCCAAATCAATGGCACCAAGAAAAACCAGTTGCTGTTGCTGTTTAATTATCAGCAGTGGCAAGAAACATAAAGAAGAAGAAATACAAGACATACAATCTTGGAAGCGAAGAAAAACCGAGAAAGACAGAAAGAGAGACAGGGAGAGATGGAGAGAGTTCAAGGCAGACTCTGTTCATTAAAAATGACTGAAATCTCTTCTGGACTCAACTTTTTTTGTCGCCTCATCTTTGCAAAAAAAAGGAGAAAAATAAAAGAATTTGTAAAGGGACTCGAAGGGGACATACCCTGCATAGAGGAGTATCATGATTAATTTAAAAGGCAATTAATAATAAAGGCCTGCAATAAACGGTATTTAATCCTAATATCATTGTTAGAATTATTGATTATTATAATATATATAATATCCATAATTTATATCTCTATTGTGTCTGATTCTCAAAACAGTATCCTTTATACATCCCTAAAAATAGCATTAACATGAGATTCAAGCATTCGCTGTGATACATATACTCTCGGAAACCTGAGGAAGACGGGGTAAGAATAGCAGAAAGGAACGCTGCGAGTGTGGTGGAAACAAAGGGAACTCAAACGAAAACCAGACTTGACCTGAGCAACTTGTTAGGAGGACCCCTCTAATCTGTTTGTTCGCTGTTCGCTCCATCACTCGAGAAATTCCAAGACCCCGACCCAGACAGAGATGAGAAATTAACGCAAAGGGGATTCCAGGGGATGAGGGATACAAAAAAAAGAGAACTTGAGCTCGGCAGCAGAGTTGCTTGAACAGCACTTGTCCCTTTTCATTTTCTCGCTGGCGCTGCTGCTCTTGAAATTTTGAGTACTGAAAAGTGAGAAAATCAGGAAAGTTCTATCAAGCACTGATTTCAAAACTCTGATAACTCGACAAAACAAATCATTAAATTTCATAATCATAATGTAAGCGATAGTCGCCGTCAAGATGTCTAATTCCTGACTGGAAACAGTTATCGCTGCACCACACAATATAAATAATAAAGATTGTTTTCCATTGATATCTTCAACGGGTCGAAGGCTTTTATTATAGTTCTGGGACTTACTTCCCTGTTTACCAGCACAGCTGTTGATGAGTAATACTGCCGTGTTGAGTTGTGTAATGTTCAGACCCAAGAACTAAGAGATAAATGTGTTGTAATTGGATGCGTTTCATTATTCAGAAATAAGAAACATTCTTTACTATTATATCATATTTAACGCCTATCCTTGGGAGTTTAATACTTGACAGTAACAGCTTTTTCCTTTACCTTAATCAGAAAGTTTTTAATAAATTTACATTCTAGTCCAGAGAACATGGGTTTTTAAATGTTACAGAATTTGTAATTAATTTTTATATACAAGTTAAACCCAACGTTAATGCTTTGAGGAACACTTGTTAAGGCTGTGCTTTATGACAGCTCAGAGGATTTTCTTTTTTCTTTATATTTCTGTCCTAATGCCAAAGGATTTCACTTCGGATTCAGGTTACATAGAAGAACCTGATGAGTCATTGCTGATGGCTTTAAGTGATCCAAAGGCACACGTGTATGAAAAAAAAAATAATATAAACCCCAAGAGGACAGAGAAAGAGGCTCTGTTAAAGCTTTGTGTTAGCTGTTTGGAGGTGAATTTCCATCGATTTGTTTGACAGGCTTTTACTGGCACCCACACAGAGGGTCCGAGCATGACTGGCGTCTAATTTAATTAGATGAAATTTTCACACTATTGCGTTTTTCTGTTTGCTTGCCTTTCGCTTACGTTGCTTTTTCCAACGTGCATTTCGTTCGCACTTTTCACCTGCATTTCTGTAGACTGCCAGAACAGCATTTTTGCAGGCGAGAACAATCCTTTGATATTGAATCTTAAATAACACCATACGATATTATATGAATATTTTTTAACTTTGGACATTGCTTCGCATAGACGGCTCTCCTCTATTTATATTTGTTGCTAATCGTTCGCAATCTTTTTCGATCTTTTGCCTCTTTTCCTAGACTCACACTCGAGCACCCACTCACTTGCGGAGGAAGAAGCAGGGGGAGGGGAGCCAGCGATTGACAGTCGACAACAGCCTAATGACGTCACCGGTAAGTAGTGCCCTGATGCGTGTGCGGCTGTATGTGTGGGAGAGTGCGTGCGTGAGAGTGGTGTAGTGTTTGATGGGTCACTTGGAAGTCTGGAAATCGTCGACGTTGTCGTCGTCTGCTTTGCTTTTTATTTCGCTGTGCCCGCTTTTACATTCACATTCTTTTTTTTATATATTTTTTTTTTGCTAAATCCGCAATTTGTCCTTGTTTTTATGTGCCGCCACAGCTGCTGCTCGCTGTTCGCTGGTGGTCACCCAGTCCCCACTCCAAAGTGCCACCCGAGAACCACACACCATTCTACTCATCTCCCTCCGTTATCCTCTTGCTTTCGTTCACTTTTCATCAGTGTTTCCTTGTGTTGTTTTTATTGAAGCTACTTTTCGCCGCACGCAACTTGGCTTTCTTTCCGCGGTTCTCTTTCCTTTAGTTCCGATACAGTCAAGCATCCGAATCACTATCATGGATTTGAAATAGGGAATCCATTTCAGAATTATCAAAACTATCTGTTACAAAAATACAACGTCACAGGTACATAAACTGCTTTTGTAAAAATCTCATTCATTAAAAAAAACCACATGATTCATAAAACTGAACATTAAATAATATGCAATATATGCCTAATTCCTTCCTCCCTTTCTTTGATCTAGTTAGGGAAACCTGACTGTATTTCTCCCTCAATGGGGGCAGGTGGCAACCCTGGGATGGCCTACGTTACAGTTACAGTTATGTGCTGCTTGTTGTTCTCGTTGCCAACTCAAAATTTAGGTTATCCCAACGTTAAGCACCTCGCCCTCTTCGCCCCTTTCCATTTCAGCTCGGCTATTAAATAATAAAAAGTAATACAAAAAGTTTGTTTTACGTTACATTTGCCTGTCTCCATCTAAAATGTGTGGAAACGTTCGTACATATGCCACACGTGTATGTGTTCGTTGGTTGGTTGGCTGGCAACACAATTACGTTAGTTTTTGTTTTGTTAGTTGGTTTTTGCTTTCTTTTATTATGTAGCGCAGGCAGCGTGTTAAATAAATGTTGTAACATGATTTCTTTCTTCTTTTTTGTTGGATAAACATTTAAGGGAGAAGGCTCGCTCAATCGACTACGGAATTATGGCTTAACCCAGATTCATTACGAGAGGTCGGTCGCTGTTCGCTTGAAGGATTCAATTTCCTGGACTAACCGGGCTCGAAAATGTATCTCTAATGTATATTTACCAAAACCTTTTACACATTTCAGGAGTTCCAATGAAATTATGTTCAGAAGAATGCTACAGAATAGTTGAATTAACCAACTACCACCTATATAGCTATGAAATCCAAATCCTTTAAAAGCTCTACCCAAAAGTAGACTATAAAAAATTCTAGGAGCCAAATTAAAATGCCAATTTTATGGTTTTCAAAAACATTTTTATGGTTATATATATCTTAAGTCCCTTTTAAAAATAGTTAAATATTAATTAAAACGAGTTGTTAAAGAAATGATTTCTCAAGTATATATTTACCATTGTAGCACACTTAGCAAAACGGTGTCTACTTAAAAAGACAGAAAGGTTTGTATTTTGAACCCTTCACCGAAAGCAAAACACATTTAAAGGCACTTAAACTTAAAGCGTCGAATAAATAGGGTCTCGAGGAATGGATCCCCAGATTGTCATAGCTTATCTTCGATCCCCGAGGGCAACTAATGAATCGCCGAAAAATCATTCTCCTATAAACTGGGACGTGTCGTGATGGACGGATAGCAAACAAGTGCTTTTTGTGTGTGTAAATATCCCTGGAAGACCCGAAAATGCAGACAGCAAACATTGGGGAGACCCAATGGCAAACAGACGTGCGCATAAAGAACTATAAAACATTCAAACATTCACACACTCGCACACATGTACAAGGAAGAACCTAGAAATGTCAATAAGCGAGCGAGGTTCACAAGGCAACATCATCGACAGCGACAACTTCAGACCCACATCCATGTGCACGGCCAAGGCGCAAAAAAGTCTCCTTCCGTCGGCCTGACACAAGGAGGCCGATCAACTAAAATGTCTATAACATATTTATTAAGTGCGTGAGTGCACCTACGACAGAGGTGAGAAGAAAAGGTATGAACCCCCTACAATAGAGCAATAGAACAAAACTATGATTGGAGTGCTACAAAACTCATTATAGCTTTGAAATCAATAAAAAAAATTGGCCATAAGGTCAGCAAAATAATATATACGGTCCTAAATATTTATTCTGACATGGTATTAGGCTTTGTGGGGAGTTTGTCTTGAGAAAAGAGAGTACAATTTTAATTTAAAATTGGAAAGCATTCCTATTTTTCTGCCCACTATCGTACTTATGTGTGGGTATTTCATTTTTCCGCTTCCTTACACAAACACACGCGCACACCAATGTCCGAGGGCCTCTATTATGCACACACATCTGTGGGTATTATGTATTGGATTGGAAACCCATTTCATTCAACCCCTTCCCGCCTCGCTCTTTGTGTTCTTCATTCGCCTCGGCTCTCGTGCCAAGAGAGAAGACGCTATAAACCAAAAGCAGAAGAAACAGTTGCGAAAATAAAATCAAATCAAACACCCAACTTTAAATAGAAACATCTCTTTGGCTAAAAATAATATCTTTTTGGCAAAACAAAATAAACACCACTCGACTGATGGTTGAACTTTTAGCCAAGTACAGTGTGGGCCCGAAAATTAATTAATTCAATTTCGAATGCATATAAGCTAATTTTGTAATATTATTAACTTGATAAAATAACAAATTTATATTTAATTTGAAAAATCGTATTAGTTAAGTTTGTACTTTATTAAGGAACGATAAGAATAGTCTATAAACAATAGGTTTGTTTTATAGCAAGACACAGAAAGATAAAGAGGGATGTGTGCACTAAAACTGTGCCCACCGTGTCTGTGGTCTTAGCCAATATATGGCGTTGCGTTTGATTGTGCGCCACACAGGTGGCATAATTTCTTTAATGGCTCGTTCGTGGTTTCCTTATATATTCCCTAAGATTCTTAAAACACTTCTGTTGAAAGAGAGCGTTTGATATAATAGCACAACAAGCAACAAACATTTGGAACCAATAGTTTAGTATAATTTGCAATAACTGGAAATCACTTGCTCTTGGTCCTAATCTTATCGCTATACAAATATCCATCCGTTTATATGTTAAGCTTGATATGGGAAATCTATAGAAACATTCGACTCTTCCGGTGCTTAAGGGTATTATTAACACAGAACTGTAAAAAAAGTAGCAACTAGTCTACGCACAATTTAGGATTTTGCTTGGGTTTCGGGGGGGAACTACAATTGGAATAGGGCGTACCAGGACCTCAGATTCCTAAGAATCGACCAAAACCAGCGGCCAATGGAAGTGCGTTTTCTGTTAAAAATTAAGCTCTAAGAATCGACTTCATATCAGATGGTTATTGCATCCCACATTGCCAATTGAGGGTTACCCCTCCAGTTTGCACAAATTTATAAACATTTTAGAAAAACTAATAAACTGGATTATATTGCTTGTAAGATATATGACTTCAGGAACACATCGGAGTCCCCTGAGCTTATTAACTCTTTTAAGATTTATTTTGGAACATTAGAAAAAAATTAATTTAATATGGCTTTTTTGGAATATCTGGTTAACTGGGGCGTAACCCCCATCGATTAAACAAATCAGGGATTCATTGTGGCGGCATGGGAATTGGTAGGATGTTCGGTAGGACACTCAACTCACCTGGTTTGCCGTTCGCGTCGCTGCATTTCGCCTGGTATTCGCTAGCTAATCTCCGTTGAATTTTGACTCAGAGGCTCGATCGCCTTTCCGGGAATTTTGATAATGAATTTTTATCGGCTGGAACTTGTTGCTGCGGCCGCTGCTGCTGCGTTTCTTGTTGTTTTTGTTGCGTTTGCGATAGGGTTGATGCGAAAGCACGAGCTGGCGACTCTGCAGGATCTGGAGGAGGCGTGCGAATTGAGCGAATTATCCACAACGCCCACGCACGCACGCACTCTGGCACACGGGCACTCGCGCACGCACTCGCACTCACACTCACTCAGCGTCCGCGCATGTCGCGCATGCGGCCAACACACACACGGTCACACGGCAGATCCGCCTCTCTCGCGCGCCTCTCTGCGCCCACTCCCCCTCGGCTAGATGGCTGGATTGGATGTTGAGCTGTGAGCTGTGAGCTGACAGGTGTGTGTGCGCGCCTCTCTCGTTCTCTTCGCTAGCTCGCAGTTATTCCTGTTCCTTTTCCTGCTGTAGATGTAGCTGTTGTTGTTGTAGCTGCTGCTGCTGCTGCTGCGTTATTTGACATTAAGTATGAAATTTGAGCAGCATCTCTTAGATTTTTTTTTAGTTATTTTTGTTGGTAGTCGGTTTGGGTGTGTGTGTGCCGTGTAGGTATGTGTACATATGTCAAAAGGCGGGCTATTTATCGTTGAATTATTATTCCTATTGCTGTGCGTCGTCTCGCTCTCTCGCCCCCCGCAGTCGTTGTCGTTCTCGTTCTTCTTCTCCTTATCCTTGGATCCTCTGGCTGATTGATTGAACGATTGATCGAGCTGCAGAGAGTGTGTGTGTTAAGAGGCGAGGAAAACGAGGAAAACAGTCTCGAGCTACGCTGAATAACTAGGTAAACAAATAATTTTGGCTAAACAATTTGACAGACAACACACTTTTGCACATTTTATCCAACGTTTTGTGAGACAACAAACCCAAAACACACCGAATTGTTTTCATTCAGTTTGCCTTTGCTGCCGTGACTTGTTAGGCAAGAGAGTAAATAAACAATTTCTGATGAATGATGTCGTTAAATTTACGAATTTAACCGGTCAGTTAAGCTCAAGGCCCCTGTAAAAACAAAACAAAGCAAAAGAAAGAACGATCGTTAATACAAATGTTCACACATAAATGGAAATAAATCAAATTCAACGCAGTGCAGGTGAGAGAGCTGCTGCGGTATTTTCCGGTATGTTTTGCCAGACGGCACGAACCCTGGTCACACCAGACACGTTAGACTAGCTAAATATGCTTTTGCTCATTGATTTTCATTTAATTTCCTGGCTTGTTATTGCTTATTGGATTAGCCTCTAACTCTTCTCACTTAACACACTCTAGCCTTGCCTTTAAGAAAGCTACATTTTTGCAGAGCAAAAGAAAATCCGCCAACTCAAGCAAATGCCACAAAATTAGGCCAATTAGTTGCGTTGCCCCCGCACACATAACACGTAAAATGTTGGAAATAAGTCTTCGTCTTGGGCGCAAGGTCGAAGTAAATATTTCCGTACGTGGTTTCTTTTATTTTTATAAATTTTCGCGTTTTGTGTTATTCGAGGCAAAAAGCGCTCATCGACTAAAGCCAAAAAAGAGAGAAAGAGAGAGGGAGAGAGCGACAGAGAGGGCGAAAGCCAAGGAGAGGCAGAGGCAGAGAGGGTGTAACTACTCGACTTTTGGCCATATTTTTTTCAATGGGCCGCCTTTCTGCCAACGCATCATTATTTTGCGGCGGCTTTGATTTTTCCCTAATTGAACCATTTGCACGCGTAATTAATTCGTCGCCTCGAATTCGGCGATTTACCTTTTAGACAGCTTTGCACGCATTTTCACTACGCCTCATTTTTCCACCCATACACTCACACGCACGCACGCACAGACACAGTTACACACGTTCGAACCGAATTAAATTTTGCAATTTGAATTGCACTCGCACTGACTTGGAGCTGTGTGCGGTTGTCGGTTTCTCACGATGGCGCCTCGGTAACTACTTAATGCACTACTTTTTACATATTTAGCTTGGCTTGTTCGGGTTCGATTTTCAATTAAACTGTCCTCAATAGACCAAAAACGCACGCAAGAGCACGAGAAAAATGGTGCGATTTTTTCCCTTGCCTGCACACACACAACACACACTCAAACACGGACTGAGACAAGGTATGACCGTGTTGACTACCGATAGAAATACTGCGAGCGGGAAAAATACTGAATGCAGTTCCAACACAGATATGTGAAACATGGGCCAACAATATTGCGATTACTTCATTGATTTCATTCGTTTTCTTCAAAAAGTATAAGCCACTTTACAACTTTGCTTGGGGAACACACCAAAACATTAGAGAAATATATGGAAAATACTAAAGAAAATACCACAGTTTGGCCTGGCCAATTAGCCGGCAACTTTGTTTATCTACACTTAAAATCTGAATCAAAAAGCATTCGCACTGCGGTCTTAATTTTTAATTACACATTTATTGCATTTATATGTGAAAGCAATGAACACTTATTTTCCTTATTGCCCAGATTGGGATCTGGTATACACACACTTACACACAAAACCACAGAAATAAGAATGGAACTTCGCAGCTTTCAACTAGACCCACTAGTTTATTACATTTGGTGCTCGTTTATGAATGTATTTCATAAATTTAGTCAGGATCTTGATCGGAATTACGTTCGATTTTTACAGTTTGTTGTCGCGACTGACCTCACAAGAGGGCCTAAAAAACGATACTGTCTGCAATTAGGGTGACCATCGTCCGAAAAGCGCAGATAAAATACCGCAGATAGAATAACGCAGATCAAATACCGCAATTGCAACACGTGCGAGTTTCGCTCTCTCTTTCCAAATAATAAATAGTTTAATATTGGATTTCTGCGGTCAAATAGACAATGTTGAAAGTTAAAAGAAACAAAGGGAAGGCGGTAAGTGAGCCCACATACATAGTGGAATCTATTGGCTTAATATTTCCCCTTTTTAGCCGCGGACAGCGAAACCAAAGGCGAAAGCCGCTCGATCGGAGTCCACAGACTCAGTTCTAGATCAGGAATCCGCTGGCGAGGATCACAGCGACCTTGAGCAGCCCACTGCCAGTAGTGACGATGGCTTCGAAGAGCCTACACCCGCCAAAAAGGCCTCACTTGCAGCTCTTGCATCTACCAGCTCCAAGGCAGTCAAGAAGAACAAGTTCAGGCAGAATGATCCGTCCAAGAATGTAAAGCCACCGACGCTGGAGGAGATGAAAGAGCTGCGTGACACCCGGAACCTCTTCCACTCCAATCTCTTCAAGCTGCAGGTCAAGGAGATGCTGGAGGAGCTGCAACTGAAGCCCAAGTACACGGACTTCATCGAGAGCTGGCTGGAGTCTTTCACTGTCTTTACCCGTCAGCTGAAGGACGGCCTGATGGAACGGTCGCATTTGGAGGTGCCCCTTAGTCTGCCCCAGAAGGCGTCGGGCTTTATTTTCTCCAAGCCTACCAGGGAACCCTTTCTCATTGGTGCCGCCTCCACTGGCACGCTGCTGGGCCCCAAGATTGTGGTGGACGTGGCTCTGGAGATGCCTAAGGAGAACTTCCACAAAGAGGACTACCTGAACCTACGCTACGACCAAAAGCGTGCTTTGTACCTCACCTATGTGACGGAGAGGATGCGGGAGTCTTCGGAATATGGCCAGGATCAGTTTGCCTTCAACTACCACGCCAACAATCCGCTCAAACCCGTGCTAGAGCTGACGCCGGTGGCTAAGCAGGTGACGAAGCATTTGCAGATCCGTCTGTTCATCACCGCTCCACTGAGCAGTTTCAAGCCGGGTCGCTTTGTGCCCTGGAACAACAACATTCGCCCTGCGTTCTACGGCGATGAATGGGACGAGAACGAGGAGCCGCTGCCCTCTACCCAACACTACAATGCCAACGTCCTGTTCGACCTTACGCTGGCCGAGAACCAGGCTCACCTCGATAAGGCCTTCAAGGGCAGACGCAACTTCCAGGACGGCCTCCTGCTGCTAAAAGTATGGCTGCGCCAAAGGGAGCTAGACGTGGGCTACAACGGCTTTGGCGCCCACATCCTGGCCGCCTTTATTGTCTATCTCAGCCAGCAGCGTATCCTGCATCAGTCGAGCAGCAGCTACCAGGTGGCGCGCACCGTATGGAACCAGCTGGCCAACACGGACTGGACCAGCGGCGGCATTAGCCTGGCGCCCGTTTCAGTGCAAAAGGAAGAAGCGAGCAAAAAGGTGGCCAGCTTCTATGATGTCTGCTTCATGGACATCACTGGCCAGCTGAATCTGTGCGCTAACCTACCGCTCTCGCTCTACCAGAGAGTTCGGGCGGAGGCCAAGCTGGCGGTGGACCTGCTGAATGACATGAAGATCAACAGTTTCCCGCACATCTTCATGCAAAAGTGCCCGCTGTACAGTCGTGTGGACAATATCCTCAAGTTAGTAACCTATCAAGAAATGATTATCCACAAAAATTATCCTTAAACTTTGATTTAAATAGGATCACTAACTATTCGTGTGTCAATCAGATGCTTATGCTGCATTCCCAGCCTCGATTCAAGTACGATTATGCCAAATATGGACATCCCCAACTGTTCCAATTGCTGACAGAGTAAGTAACTGCCTGGTTTCGATAAAAGCATCACCTATTAAGCAACCTTTACTTGCAGGCTCCTTCAAAAGGGACTGGGTGAGCGTGTCCAGGCCATTCTGCCTTTGGAAACGGCAACAAGCTCTTGGTCTGTGAATGACAAAGCCCCCTTAATTGGCAAGCACATTCAACTTGGCTTGATCCTCAATCCGGAGCACGCTTACGAGGTGTTAAACAAGGGACCAGCTGCCAACGAGGATCCTGAAGGAGCCGCGGAGTTTCGTCGGTTCTGGGGCGATAAATCAAACCTTCGACGCTTTCAAGACGGCAGCATCACCGAGGCCGTGGTCTGGGGCACTGCCCAGGATTCGCCCGCCAAGAAGCGGCTCATTGTACGCCAGATTGTCCTGCATCTGTTAGAGCATCATCTGCAGCTGGAGAGCAAGGATGTACAGTACATCGCTGCCGAGCTGGATCAAGTTTACCAGTTGTCCCCTTGGTTTAAGATTAAAAAGCTGAAGACAAAGCTGCCCCTGAATCAGGAAACGGACGCAGAGGCAGTCAGTCCGCATGTGATACGCTGCTATGATGAATTGGCACGCCAACTTCATGGACTGGACGAATTGCCTTTGGATATAGTGTCTATATCGGGCATCTCGCCCGTCTTCCGCTACTGCGAGCCAGAGCTAGTGCTGCCACAGGCGCATTTTATGGAGGATCGCATCCTCGCCAGTCATGTGCAGCGGATGGTCATCCAGCTGGGCCAGAGCGGCAAGTGGCCCAACGAACTGGCCGCCTTGCGAGCCCTCAAGACGGCCTTCCTCATCGAGATCGGCGAGAAGCTGGAAGCACAGTGCCTTCTTAAATGGGCCATCACTTCCAGGGGCCTCCTGGTCCTCAAGCAGGGATTCTGTTTCCTCATAGAGCTCGCCCACAGCAAAGAGCTGGCATTGCTCAAGCAGGAGGTTACGGAAAAGGGCGTGACCACATACGTTGACAATCCGGCCAGCCGGTCCTTGGAGCGGCAGCACTACATTCTGCCCAAGGTCAGTGGCTCACTGCATTCGCTCCATCAGACGCACTCTGCCTTTGGGCCCACGGTGCTGGTGGCAAAGCGCTGGCTAGCCACACAACAGTTGGACGATGGTTTGTGGCCAGCGATGGCCACCGAGCTGCTGGTGGCGCATCTCTTTCAGCAGCGACACGCACCGCAGCCCATAGCAGCGCCCCAAACAGGATTCATTCGATTCCTGCAGCTGCTGTCGCACAGCGACTGGAATGGAGAACTCTTCCTGCTCAATTTCAACAACAGCTGGCAGGGTGAGTCCTTTGGAGTATTATCCTTTCGAATGCTCTAATCCGAAAACCCTTTTTCAGAACAACAAATAGCTGATCTGGAGCACAGCTTTCGGAGCGACCGTCAGAGCTATCCTCCTCTGGTGGTGGCCACCTCATACGATCAGCAGCATGTCGGTCGCTTGTGGACATCGGACGAGGCCCCGAGTCAGCGTGTGCTGGGTCATGTGACGCGACTGGCCCGCCATTCCCTCGAGATCATCGAGACCAGTTTAATGTCAAAGGATCTGCGGTTTGTGCGTCCCGCCCAGCTATTCCGCGCCTCCAACGAGGGCTACGATTTAGTTATACAACTCAAGCCGGATCTGGTGCCCAATACCTTGTGCTATGACCTGGGATCTCCGTTCGTGTCCTTTGGTCAGCCAAATTTCGATTTGCCCCGGGCAGGAGCAGAACATCGCCTGGCGAACATTGTGAGCCAGCTCAGGGTAAGTAGGCAGGCGACATTCTTTGGGACTCTTATCCTGTAACACAACTGTTTCT
This sequence comes from Drosophila pectinifera, assembly GCA_008042775.1. NCBI lineage: Eukaryota > Metazoa > Arthropoda > Insecta > Diptera > Drosophilidae > Drosophila > Drosophila pectinifera. The sequence continues at coordinate 48,144 of VNKC01002908.1, forward strand.
TTTTGTAGTCTGCCTACTCAGACTATGCGGCCTTCTTCTACAATCCTCACGGAGGCAAGGAGCTGGCCATTGTGTGGCGACCGCCCACTGAATTCGCACCGAAGCCATTCAAGGTCACAGAAGTACAGGCATGCAATCCGTGCGGCAATGGCAAGGTCCAAGTCCTAAGGGAAACACTGTTGGAGGACTTTAAGCTGCTGCTGAAGGACTTTTACCTGCGCATTTCCACCCCGGAGGAACTGAAGAGGGAGCAGCGTGAGCACCAGCAGCCCAAGCGATACTTTAATGCCAAGAATCAGTCAGAGGTGTCAGGTGCTCCCAAACCCAGCAAGCGGAAGGTTCAGAGTGACGAAGCCAAGCTGGAGAAACCAGTTAAGAAGAAGAAACTGCTCATCAAAAGCTCATCGGTTCTAAAGGCTTTGAGTTAAGTTTTAGAAATATATTTGGAATAGCCTAATTTATAAGTTTACGAAAGTTATTAAAAAATTTGTACAAAGTCTTATGAACTTGATAAAAGCTATAATCGAAAATTACTATTGCATGTCCTTAAACTGTCTTTGTTCCCTTTCTCTGCGCTCCTGTTGCAGCTCCTTGTAGTCTAAGTTCCGCCTGATAGGTCCTTGTTGCAGCCATTCCTTTGGTGGCATTGGTTCTGGAGTATTTTCCCAATCCTGCTGCTGTTGCCTACGAAGCTCGGCCAATTTCTGTGCGCAGATCTTCGCCCTTATGCTGCCGTAGCGCCGTCGATCCTCAATGTCGATTTGCCTGGATGTGCACGGTTCTTCCTGTGGGCATTTTGGACTCCAACGAACATGTCCTTGCTGCAAAACAGGTTTCGGATCGGAGCATGTCGGCTTGCCTGGAGGGTTGGTGTCCTTCTCCTCCTCTTCCTTCTTCCCAACTAATTGTAGGCTTGATGAGGTATTGCATCCGGTGCTCGTTGTGGTCGGTTGTGTCTGGCAACCAGCATTCTTCTGCGAATGGGGATCTGGATTAGGGGGACTGGTCTGAGTTTGGCAAGTTGAGCGGATCTTCTCCCAACTGGGACAGTGCTGGCAGCCGTTGTTCTTCATCAGATCTCCTGTTGAGGTGCCAGCGCTGTAACAAAGTTGCTTGTCGGACCTTCCCGGTGGGGCTAAGACGCCAGCTATTGCTTGTGCTGGCTTTTCCGGGACTTGAGTCTGCCAATTAGCAGGAATAATGGTCACATGAGGATCTGGCGGGGCCTGGCTAAAGAGAGGGTGTAAGTTTGTGATAGGGCCACCGAAAACGTTCACAGGATTTGTTGAAACTGTGGACTGGCCAGTCATTGGACTCAGTTGTCCGTTGGGCAGCAAGCGACTATAGGTGAGCATCCGGATGTCCACCTCTTTCCGTACATCCTGCTGGATCACCAAGTACTTCTCATTGCCGACCACAATGGGAACTGTTTTAAAGAAAGCCAACATACAGAAATCACAAAAATACACTCCCTCTCACTGTGCACAGCTGGTGCCACTGGGGCCTCGGAAACTTTCAGCACCTCCCTCCTCACACTGGGGTTGCTGGCCACTTTAACCTTCTTCGGCGGAGCCTGGGCAAAGAGATCCAGGATATTTGTGACGGGTCCACCGAAAACATTCACGGCACCTATTGGGGCAGTATCTAATGGACTCAGCTGCCCATTGGGCAAGAGGCGACTGAAGGTGAACATCCGGATGTCCACCACTTTTCGTATATTCTGCTGGGTGAGCACGCACGCCTCGTTCCCCACCACTCCGATCGCTGTATTGAGAGGAAAGTTAATCTACGGAAGTCTCAAGAGTGCACCTCAGCTCACTATGCACAGCTGGTGACACTGGGGTCTCGGACACTTGAACCACATTGCGCCTCACACTTGAGTTGACGGCCATTTTTGATCTGCTCTGGTTTACAAATAATTTTGAAACTCTGAAGTTTTCTGGAAAATTTTAACTACAAGTTTTCGAAATAAACCTAATTGATTGATGTTCTGTACTATAGAGCTTAGTCTACTAGAGATCGTGAAAAATCCGTTAAAGTTAGCACAAATAAGGTCAAGATTTTTGATTAAACTTTGTAAAAAATATATTTTTAAATATTCTACTCTTTTCCTTTTAATCTAAACTTATTTATTGACGTGAAAATTAGTATTTCCGAACTTCACTTTACTTTCTTAAATATATTTAATATTTAAAAATTTAAAAAGACCACTAGTTGTTAAAATTAACCACAAGATCCTAGACAAATGTAAGGCTTAACTTAAGACATAAAGTTTGAATCAAAATTGAATTCAGTTTGAGGCAGTTTAAAATAAGGAAATCAAGGATCATGGCCATAGTCGAAACTTCAGAAGCTCACAAAAAAATACTTAAGTGCAGGATAAAACTTAATTTCATCGGAACATTTAAGAAGATGGATGATTACTCATTGATGAGCATTCATTGGGCTCACTTTCTTGGCTTATTTTGAGCGAAAGACAAAATCGTAGCCCCCTCCAAGTTCCCTTAAATACGTATGGACTCCTCCTTGACATTTGGCACCGAGTTGCCGCCCGTTGTTAGGGAGTCCTTGTCCTTGTTGTTGCCAAAGTCTGGATACAGTTTGGCCACCTGGCCCATCGGCGTGCACAGGCGTCCCGAGAAGTCCAAACGTTTGTTGGACTGACTCCGCTCCGCTGAGGAGATGATATCGAGCAGGGATCTGGCGGAAAAGGGAGAGCTACGTCAGCACAGAGTGATTTAATAAAGAAAGACTCACCTTTGGCCACAGCTGGACATGCGGCGCTTGCTGGCCTTTAGCAGACTATTGGAGTTGGAGCTGCCGCTGCTGGCAGGCTCCAGTCGTTCAGGCGAGAGCGGGGATTCTGTGTAGGAGCGCAGAAGGCTGGTGCCCGCCTCCGATTTAAGCGGCCCATCTTCATAGGCGGCGCGCAGACTCTGCAGACTCTCCAACAGATTCTTGTGGTGAATCGTGGTGGCATTCAGCTGGATAAGTTGCTCCAGCTCCCTGTACAGCAAGCGATACTGATCCTTGGCCTTGGAGATCTTCAGCCTGCAGAGTAAATGTCATAGAATTATAAATCCTAAATAAAGAAGTACATTTCTTCTCCCTACCTGGCTCCATTGGTGTGCGTGAAGGGCAGAACGTCGCCGCGCGAGGCGCTCTTGTAGAGCTCATGGATGTGCTGCTGACAGCGAACCTCCTTCTGCTTGTCCATGTCCTCCTTGACCAGCAGGTGCAGGAAGTGCGGTAGCCAGCTAATCTGCCGCTGAAGGTGGAACAGAATAGTGGAGCTGGTACTAAGCGGGAAATAGCGGGGCAGACGGCGCGACAAGTTGGGAGCGGCCGAATCCTTCACCTTTAGCGGCAGCATGCGAGACATCTTCATCAGCTGGCCGAGCTCTGCAATGCGATAGTCAGGCACCCGTCCGCCTGGGCCGTCAGCTATCGCCGGAGCCTCATCCATGCAGGAACGTGTGATGCAAAGCGAATGGACAAAGATCTCGCCGCCACGGGCGGATAGCATGTGGCTGGTGGCCTTCGAGCCGGTTTTGCGCGGCATCTCCAGCAGCACGGAGCGTCCGTTGAGCAGAAAGTTGATCAGACAGGAGCTAGGACGCGAGGTCACGTCCACGGGCGTCACCAGAAATTGGCCCAGACACGGCTGCAGATCGGCAGAGCCACAGCCGCGCGGTGTGCACCATTTGAGGGTCACCGTCTCGTAGGTGGCACCTTGCTTGATGCTCGTCGGCAGGCTGAAGTCCGAGCCACAGGTGACCGAATGGGCTTGACGGCTGTGCAGGATCTCCACGTCGTAGTTGGCGCTGGAGTTGGCGTTCTGCTCCTCCTTCATCGGTATGTTGGTTACCGTCGTGCTCGCCAGGTCGTAGTGGTCCAAGATGAGGTGCGTCAGCTTGTAGGAGATGTTCGGGGCACTGACCGTGTGTATCTCCACGTCCAGCAGCGGTGAGATCTTGAGAAGGCTGCGATTGGTCACCAGCGACTCGACGCCCAGCGGCACAATGTTGAGGATGACCAGATGGCAGTGGTCAATGGCCAGGCCCTTCTTGGAGGGCGCAGCCGCCAGAGCGTTCTGCTGCAGAAGCACTGTGTTGAAGATGTCTTCCAGGCTCTTCATGCTCGTATTGTCCCGCGCCGACGTGATGCATATGACGCGACCCTCGTTCGGGATGCGCGGTAGCTCCTCACCCCGGCCGCCTGCAATGGCAGCCATCTGCTCGTCCGTGGGTTCCGCCAGCGCCTCGATGGCGGCTCGTAGGCCGTGGATCACCGAGTAGTCGGAGGACTGGGGCATGCTGCGTGACGGCACTCCCACCATCACCATGGCGTTCATCACGTGCGACATATTCTGTGTGCTTGGGCTCCAGGTGTTCACGATGTGCGCCGCCGTGTCCGAGACGATAAAGCGCACGTGCTTCCTGCCCGGGAAGAGGTCCCAGACAACGCGGCAGTACTCGATGGACGACTCGCAGGCACATGTCCACAGACTCTTGCTGAACTGCGTTCCGCCGCCGCCCGCACCGGCTGTATTCCCCGCCACTCCTGATCCGCCGGCATCGGCTGGCTTTCCCTTAAGGAAGTCCATGGAGATGTACTCTTCGCTGGCAATGCTGAAGTAGCGCGTGTGGTCCAGCACGAAGATGGTCTTCTGGTTGCGTTCGAACATCGTGCTCCGACCGGCGGATCCCGGAAGTCCTGCCATTGTGGCAGTCTTGCAACCAACAATTGCTATGCGCTTTCTACAGAAAACCAGCGAGAATCTGGTCACACCGATTTTGTGTTTATTCCCGACAGCTGTTTGTTGTTATCAAATATCAGATTTAAATTATAAAAAGCTTAATTAATCCATAAAGTTTCTAAATTGCTTATGGAATAGTTTACAGGGCAATCAGCTGTTCCCGGTCGGCTACAAATTTATATCGATACATCGATAAGCATGTAAAGCAAAACTGGGCACACTGTTTCCCCGGCTGTCAGTTACTGAGACGTTCTGGCAACACTAGGTACCAAAAGAGATGTGCCACGATTTTTAAAGCTCCGATACGTGAAAGGCCAAATAAATTATAATTAAATTTATATATT
>VNKC01002909.1:0-27146 GCA_008042775.1 Drosophila pectinifera
ATATATAAATATTAATGAAATACTTAAAATTAGCTAACCAAACTATTTAAATGATTTCTGGAGAAAGTTTTCCCAAAAGTAGGAGTACTATTTCTGTAGTGTCAAGGCTAAAAATGTTTAGTGTGTTTATTAGCCTCAAACGGATATGTGCCACTCAAGTCCTTTATTTGCCAGGAGTAAAAACAAAAAAGGGACAATTTTCCACTTGTAACCAATTTGCGCCGACCATTTCCCCCCTTCTCGGTTGCATGAATTTTTCATATTTTCATTCCTGTCGCTGTCCGTTTTGCCCCAGTCCCTGCCTCATAAGGACATCGGAGTGCCACGCCCCCATTGTATTGCCGCCCATCTTGTTACGATTTCTTGTTCGTTGTCCTATTTTTTATGTTAGTTTGTTGTCTTTTTTGTTTTTTTTTGTTTTTTTTTTCTGCTCTTTTATATATCATTGCATGGGAAAAGTTTCTCGGCTCTCGTTGCCAGTCAATTTTTAAGGCTAAGCAACATTCTGACCATGTTTTTCCGCCCCTCTGAATTTGCCTGTTTGGCTTTTGTTTAAGTACAATGGAAATTTAACACCCCCCGCCCCCGCCCCCGCACACAGGCGACATGAATGTAAGTTTTTCATTGCAGTTTGCCACAGAGTTTGTCAGCTTTTGGGGGGGGAGGCCAGTTCCTTGTCGTCCTTGTTTTCACCGCCCCCGCAAAAGGCATTCCCCCAATAATGTTTTCATTGCCAAAATCCGAATTGACATTGCTGTTTGAGGGAAATGCGCATTGTTGCCAGTTCTTTGCGGTTTTCTCTTCTATTTATGGCTCATATTTATGAGCCGGTTGCAAGTAATGCAAGTTGGTTAATAAATGATTTTGGGGCAACAATGTTGGTTCAGTAAATATTGTATTTAAAGGGAAAGTATTAGGGGACAAGGAATCAATTTGAGGTGGAGAAACATCAGTAATCGAGCTTCCCAATCTTTCATTTTAACCCTTTGTGTGCAGAACTCTCTCTCTTATCCTCTTGATTTCAGTTAGAGCAAAATAATGTTTAAGATATTAGGGCAATGAATTAATAGTCAGAGCTTTATCAATTTAGAGTTCGAATTTAAGCTTAAGAGGTGCTTTAAGGCGCTAAAACTAAATTCTGTTCCTTATTGATATATTGTTTAATATTGGTAAAATAATTATATAATATATATAGAGAGTATATTTGAATAATTTCTATAATATTTTTATAATTTTGAAATTTCAATAATATATATAAGATTTGTATCATATTATTATTTCTAGATAATTTCTGTAACTAATCCAAGATTATTTTAATAATATTTCTATAATATTTTTGTATTTTTGTATTTATAAATATTTCAATAATATATATTTAATATTTTTGTAATACTTATATAATATTTATATAATATTTATAGAATATTTCAAGATATTTCATATATTTAAGGATAGTCTTTAAATATATATATAATATTTGTATAATATTTGCATAATTTTTATATACTATTTATATAATATTTGTTGAATATTTCTAAATAATTTCTATAACATTCCTAAATACTTGTCATATTATTTCTATAATACAGTATTTTTAATATTTATATTATTATTATTATTATTATTATTTATATTTCAATAAAATTCCTATAAATAATCTATCTATATATCTATATATCAATCATCACTCTATTTGTTTATTGTTCTTATATATCTATATAAGACGCACATTTGCGTATTTTTATTGCCCTTATATACCCATATATTTATTAGCTTATACAATTTATATCTATAATATTTGTATAATACTTAAATAATATTTAAATAATATTTCTAAATAATTTCTATAATATTCCTAGCTATTTTTCATAATATTTCTTTAATATGCTTGTAATATTTCTAAATACTTCTATAATATATCTATAATATTTGTAATATACTTAAATAATATTTTTAGTATTTTTCTAGATAGTTTCTATAATATTCATATAACAATTTTGTAATTTTCCTATAATATTTCTATAAACTTTCTACAATATTTCCCTATATATCAATATTATTATATTCATTTGTTTACTTTTTTATATTTTTATATATTCATATAATTCATCGATATTTCCTACATTTTTATTCTCATTGTCTCTATATATACATATATATATCAGCTTGTAGATCTTAGCCGTGGAAGCCCCTTCCGAGCTCCAACAACTCACCAAGCTCCCCCCTTTAACCCCATAAGGCGCCTGTGCCGCAACCAAAATGCATTTGGCGCCGAACTCGAGTGGCATCCAAAAATGTAGTTGCCGTTGGGCTTGTGTGAGTGTGAGTGCGAGTGCGTATGTGCTAGTGTGTGTGGACCATTGTTTACAATGTGGCACAGTTCCAGCTGTTACTGCCCCCCTCCCGCTGCCCTATCAACACACGCACATAAATTGCAGCAGTTGTAGCTAAACATAAGTTATGTGTGCAAAGTGCACACACACACACACAGAAGCGAGTGCCGTGGGCGGGGGTGGTGGCAGGGGGTTAAGGGGGGTATGGGGACCAAGGGCACTCATGAATATCAGGGGTTAAGCCAACTGTTGCATGTCAGCAGATGAAATAACGCGCATAATTGCCGCATATTTGTTATAGATGAGGATACCCTGTAAGGGCCATGAAATAGGAGATTTTAGGGGTAAAGCTCACTATATTGGGATTAAAAATAATACAAAGTAAGCTAAATTAATTAAGTAGATAAAATATTTAATTAGTTTGGGATATATGAGATATTTTTATTTATTATAAATACATTTAAGCAGATATTTATACCTTAATATTTAACTATGCCTAGTTCTTGGGTTCTTCTAGGGAATATAATTACTTTATTTCAGACACAAAATAAGCTAAATTAATTAAATATATTGTACACTTAATTAGTTTGGGGTATATGAGATTTTTTTAATTATTAAAAATATATTTAAGCAGATATTTATACCTTAATATAAACAATGCCTAGTTCTTGGGTTCTTCTAGGGAGTATACTTCTCATATATATCAAACAACAATGTATAATTATTTTATTAATTTTATTATTTTAAATATTCAATAATTTAATTATTAATTTACGTATTGTTAATAAAACAAAGGCCTTTTACTGTATACTTTCATCTCTTGCCATCTTGAATGATAAAAAGTGTTGCAAACTTACAGACAAATCCAGGGTCCAAGTTGTCCGATTTCTGTGATTTTTCTACCTTTAACTCTGCGGATTTTACAACACTTTTTTGCAGGCCCAAGATCTGTCAGTCCCTGGCAATAATTTAATAATTTATTTAGGTGTTATTAATAAAACAAAAGCCTTTTACTGTATACTTTCCTCTCTTACCATCTGGAAGACCAAATAAAAAGTGTTGCAAACTTGCAGATAAATCCAGTGTCTAAGTTGTCCGATTTCTGTGATTTTTCTACCTTTAATTCGGCGGGTTTTACAACACTTTTTGGAGGCCCAAGATCTGTCAGTCTCTGGCAGCCTCTCGGCTCAAGCAGCTGGCTTTGTCGATTGCAAAAATTCTCGTGAAAAGCTTTTGGCTGCGCGGGGCTCCACTCTTGTCGACACAGTTTTTCTGTTTTGTTTTCCACCCAGCACGCTCCACTTTTCTGGGCTTCATTTGTTTTTACTTATTTATTTTATAGCAATTTATATTTTAGCAATTTTCTCATCGTCAAGCTGCTCTTTTGCCGGTGAATAGAAAATAAAAGCAGCTGTCAGAGCAGGGCTTTAGCTTCAACTTCATTTTCAGCGCCGTCTGCCTGATTAGCGGCGCTTGCATAAACCCAACATTTGCGCATTTTCATCGCAAATTATAGTCCGGAAAATTGCAGGTGGAGAGGCACTGCCGCTGCACCGCCGGAGATGCAAATTGAAATGATAATTAATTATGGCAATCAGGCTGCCGTCCTAGACCCCGAAAAAAGGAAGATATACTTCATAGTATATATGGCCCGGGGGGCCCTCTGGCCGGAATGGAAATGAGAACGAGATTAACGGCTTGTCAGGCGGTCGGTCTGGGAAATGTTTGCAAATTTTCAGCAGTCGCATTGTGAAAATTGCATAACAAACACAGAAACAGAAACAGAAACTGGAACTGAAACTGAAACCGAAACCGAGACAGAAGCCGAGGCAGAGGCAGCAGCAGCAGCAGCAGAGATCACAGAATCAGAACCAAGTTTGGTCTGGGCCAACAACTTGATTTGGGCCAAACTACTGGCACTTTGCAGTTTATCCGATTCCCGGGCCTGAAATTAACTTTGCGGCAACTCGGACTATAAGTTATGTATGTCTGGTCCAAATAAATAAAATTACTGTCTGCTGCCAGAAGAGAGCCAGAGCCAGTCGGGCTTTGGAAATATTAATCGTTGGCCAAGGAGGCCAGCCACTGCGGGCAAAAAGTTAAATATATAAACACCAAAATGAACACTGGAGTTATTATTAATTATTAATTAAAAGCAGTCTTAAAAAAACTTTAAAATTACAGATTTAAGTGCCTAAAAAATAATGCCAAAGGCATTTCTATTTTTACGAATTTTTACAAAAGCTTGAGAGCATTTCTACACCTAGGCTGGCAGCTGCACAAATTGCGGCTGCTCTCATTAGAGCCCCGCCCCAAATAAAATGTAAACAATCTCAACGATCCCTCCCCTCTCACCCTTCCCTACACACACACACACACACACACACACTCTGTAATCGCCACCAAATTGACAACAATAAAAAAAAAGGAGCAAATTCATGCAGCACCTGTCAGGAAGATGGAAAATGAAGCCGACCTGACGATGCTCACGCACGCTCCTCTTTTTATTTCTTTCCTTTGTGACTTGAATCTCTTCAGCAGCATCTTATATGCATATGTGCACTGCAAGAAATTGGGCTCAATAAGACACATATTAAAATTTTAATGACATTTTTCAGAGCTCTTTAAACTCAAATAAACTAATAATAAAGGAACCTTACCAAAAGAGCGTTCTTAACATAGCTTCGTTAGCTATTGAGTGAAACTTACACTTAGTTTTTGCTGCTTTGCTTGTACATGGCAGGCAAAAGTCTAAGAGAGAATGAGAGAGAGATAGAGCGGACTGTGAATGCATCGGGAGCTACCTCTTGCTGTCTCTGGAATTATAGATCACATTAGATATTGTAAAAAATCCCATATAAACCTTCTAATTTCTAGGCTCTTTTTCAGCTCATATAAACCTTCTAACTTGGTTAATTTCTAGGTTCTTTTTCTGCTCAGTGTGTAAATAGTATTTTTTTTTTCCCTTGCATATGCAGAGACCAGTTGTTCAGGTTGCCTGGACATGTTAATTTTAAATTGGGTAAGCAAACCGGAGGACTGCAGAGCTGCGAAACCGAGGGCGAAATTGAGTTGCCGCACGTCTTCTCCATCACCGTCACCTCTCCTCCATCTCCATCACCCTCTCCGTCTCTCTCTCTCTTTTTCTCTATCTTTCTCTATCACCATCTAGTGGCAATTACCGAAGAGCAAATCGGTAGCCAACTAAAAAAGGCAAAAAAGACGGCTAAAAATTCACAAAGAGGCTGGGAGAACCAGAGCCAAATAACAACAGATTTGCGCAAGTGAAATTCGAGAACTAAGGATGACAGCGTGAGTGCCAACTTAAAACTTATTAATAAACATAAGTGAAATATTTTAGATGATTCGGAGGAGGGGTTACCAGAGGCATTTAACCAAGAACTATTTGGCCAAGTGAGACCCCACAAAACCTGAGTTACAGATGCTCTTTCGAGGCAAGAACCTATGCCTCATTTACCTTTGACTTAAAATCAAGCTTTAACTTTTCCCCATCACGCGGTCATCGCAGGCTGAATAATTCGAATTGGGAATCCGTTGGCCAAGTTAACGTCTTTGGCCAATTTCAGTGCCCATTTCGTTATAATGATGATGACGACGCCTTGGCCGACATTCAAACTTCAGCTATCAGTGGCAGAGGCGAATTAAATGAAGTTGACTTCGCTCCACTTGACGGACGGGACGCCGCCCGGCTCAGATGCTTATCCGTTTTTAGAATATCAATTATAAGTCATTTGCTTGTGGGGCACGTCCGCTACAGTTAACCCCATAGTGCCCCCACTGCCAGCCGGCAGTGCGAAGCTGTTAAAGTGCTTTTTAATTTAAGCCCATTTTAATTGTGAGAACTTTATTCTATTTGTTTTGAGTTTGTTTCTGTTACTCTCTGATTTTGGGCCACAGAGATTTCACAATTACCAGTGGCCCCTTATCGTGGTGTAATTACATTTTATGAGCTCTTTTTCCCAATTAAATGAATGGAGTTACCACACAAAGTTGGCCGATATCTCTCACTTCTCACGAGGGCTAATATTGCTGTAAAACCCCCCAGATATATCTATCTTTTTAAGGCCTACGATTTGATCTGACAGTTAAATTAGTTTCCATCTCGAAAGGGGATCATAAAAAGCGGGAATTGATAGGAGAGTCCTTGCTCTTGGCTTTTCCAGACTTTCGGTGGTCCACTCCTGGTCCCATTCCTGTCCAGCTGGCAATTAATTGAGTTTTTATCGATCCAGGGGATTATGATCGCGGCCGTATATAGTTCGATTCCTTGGGGAATTGAAGGCGCCGCCGCTGCCGCCGCTCTGGAGAAAGGGAGCGAATAAATATTTATGTAATTGATGCAGCAGTTAATTAATTGCAACAAGTCCTCGGCCATTCGGCGAACAAAACCCAGCAAAGGCCATGGAAATGTAAGCCAAATCATCAATGTGGTCATAAGCAGAGGCAGCTTGGCTAACTGCCTGCACGGGAAGAAATTAAGATCGAACTGGATGTGATACTTGCATGCACTGGTAGATAAGTCGGAAGCAACAAGAACACATTAATTAAAATAATATTAATACTTGAGAAACACTCAAGAAGATGCTATACTTTAAGCAGAAACACTCTCTTGAGTATATTAAAAATTTTAATAATTAATTTCGTTTAGGCCAAAGGATCTATTAATTTCTTTTTGGCAAGTGCAAGGCCAGCGGTTGGTAGTGAAAATAAAAATAAAACCAAGAGCCCAATCGATGAGGAGCCCCGATCACGAATTCATGGACTCGACTTCAGATCGAAGGGTAAGTCCAACTTGGGGTTTAACCGAGCTTGAGGTCTGGTCCGGGGACCGATTGGGCCTTACACAAAACGGCGTGTTGATGCGAACTGAATGGCCAACAAGAAACCGACGAGAAAAAGGCCATTAAACCAGGTCCAGACGAACTCTGGATGCTCTCTTACCCAGCAAATAAATTTATTTATTTATTTAAAATTAGAAAACAATAAATATAAATAATTATAATTACTTAACACCTCTCCCCCTTAGTCCCTCAGCTCTGTGACATCTCGTTTGAGATAGTCGTCTTAGCCCAGTTACCCTGCCGGCCGGGCAAGGCCATTAAATATCTAGCCGAGAAGGGGAGAAAACGAAAGACTTAAGGCACAAACGCGTTGCACACGTGTGTGACTGTGTGTACGCCTCGGCGGTGTGTGATTGTGTGTTGGCAGTGACTATTTAGGCCCGGTTTAGAAGACTCCAGTGCAGTGCAGAGCGGTGCTGGCTACCCTGAAACCGCCAGACATTCCGATGCAGCAGGTGTTTAGCATAAGTAATTGATATTCTACACACAATCACCGGAGGAGAGCCATTGCCCAGAAGAACTCAACTGAAAGGGGAATGCGCTGAGGATGGGTGCGGTGGAAAAATCAGAGGCACATATTATAATGAAGCAACTTGCCAAGAAAATTCGAGCCAGAAACGAACGAAATCTTCGATGAGAATCAGAATCACACAGACACAGAGGGAAAAAACGGCCGAGAGATTGGCGAAATGGGGCCAATACTCCCCAATAACCGATCCGATATGCTCGTGGTCTCATTATTTACGATTATTGGTAATGAATTTGCATAAGGCGAACGCTGAAAGCCGAAACTTCACACAAATCAGAAGCTTATTGGCCGCTGTTTAGCCGCGGCCCATTATTATATTGCTTATTATTCAGCCGATTGCTTTGGCGCCTCGAAAATCCATATACGCTTTGGCGACTGGCGTCTCTATCGGCCCTCTCGTTCGCACCACCTATCGCCATCTCACCGCCGTCCAGCCATTGCTGTAATTTATGTAGATTTTTCACTTTAACTTTACACAAGCCACAGCCGCTCGGCGGACACGAGAAATATCGAAACGCCTAAACAAATGCCAGTCAGCTCGGTCGTCGGGCGTTAGATAGATCGCTGCGGCTCCGTATTTAGTTGATGGCACAGGGGCGTCGAAAAAGGGGGGTTTTCTTACTGTATCTATAGCTGTAATTATGGCTTTTAATTTCCCAAGCAAGCCTACTACTTTTTACTAGAGTAAATTTAATAGAAATTAAAGTTTCATACCTATATATTCATATAACTATTAAAATTGCATTTGTGTGATGTGGATATTTATTGTAATATTAAAAAAAAAGCTTTAACTATTTTATTATTTTTTTTATGTATTATTATATTTTATATATATATATATTTTATAAATATTTTATTTTATTTATACATATTATATATAATCATATTTTTTAAACTCAAAATATTCATATAACTATTAAAATTGCATTTGTGTGATGTGGATACTTATTGTAAGATTAAAATAAAAGCTTTGACTATTATATTATTTTTTATATATATTATTATATTTCTTATATATATATATTTTATTTTATTTATATACATTTCATATAATCTAATTTTTTAAACTCAAAAAAAACCTCGATTTAGCCACAAAATCATAGTTTAACAGCACTGGTGCTTGCCTTACGCCTTGTTTCTAGTCTAGATCAACCCTGCTGTTGATCTAGGAAAACTGATATTTTAAATACCCCCCTGAGAACACCCCCCTGACACTTAAAGACCATTCATTGGCGTCGACTATTAACATTTTGCCGGTGCGCCAAATGAAAAATTATGCCCGGCCAGCGAGATCATTTAAAAGAAATATCTATATGAGCCGAACAAGACATTGGAAAAACTAACGCCCACGTGAATCGAAAACACGAAATCGACTGGCTACAAAATTGAAATTGAAATCGAAAAACAAAAGCCCAAAAACCAAAAAAAAACGAAATCGAAAACGAAAACGAATCGAATGCAAAAATAATGTGTCTATCGCCGGAGTGGTGGCCCGTTGGCGAACTGGCATTGGAGGCCGGGCAATTAATGCAAAAGGTCACTCGAAAATCCATCTCGAGCTCTCCAGTTCCAGTTTCAGTCTCGGTCTCAGTCTCAGTCCCAGTCCAGCCCCGAGTCGAAGTCCAATCCGATCCAATCAACTATATAAGATCGCTGGAAACCAGTAAGAAGTCGAGACATATGGCCTGGGGCCCCCTGAGAGCGGGTCTTCTAGAAGAAGTACGAACCACATATGGGGGGGGGGGGAAAAAAAAAGGTAAATGATAGTATGCATGTGGCGCTGTCAGCTTTTTGCTTGACATGGTCGAGAGTGAGGCAAATGCTTAATTATAACATTGCAAATTGTTTTAATTGCAATGCCACAAAAAGAGACACGCCAGAAACCGAATAAAATTATATAAGTGAGACCTTGTCTGGGGAGCTGGACTTTCTACTCGAATGGCAAATGAGAGAAATGACCCAGATACTCTTTTTTTAAACAAATATAAAGCTGAATACTAAGCTTACTTAAGTAGATATAAATATATAAGTACTCCCTATGCTGTATAATTTTGTTTTAACTTAAACTTAACCTTTGCAAGTCACACTTTTGGCCTGACAATGCCTTGATTTCTTGGGAAATGATGCCTAAAAATAGCAAACTCTTTTCCCTTCAGCGTTCAATCAAACACGTGTGTCCTTTCGAAGGGTCCTGGGGCCGGAAATGGGAGTGGCATCTTAATCATATCCACTTAGCCTAGATAGATTAGGCAACCTTTTCGGTGACCTTTTGGCCGCTTCCTTGACTCTGTCGAGAATCGAATCGGAATCGGACTCCACATGCGAATCCCTTTTCTCTGTTCTCTTCTCCTTTTTTTTTTTTTTTTTTGAGACCGGGCAGGATAATTTAAAATGATTCGCATTTGCCGTTAAGTGGCCGCCACTCGAAGGCGGAAGAGGAAACTCAGGCCGGCCGGGTAGACTTCCTGTTTTCCCCACACCCACTGCTCTTACCTCTTTTGTTGTCCGGATTTCCCCCCAAAGGATTCCATGAGTTGGCAAAAATGCACTACCACGATTTTTGGGGCATTCTCATTACAAGAATCCATCTTGGGGCCAGATGATGGCCATCAGTTTTGCCTGGGATAAGGGATAAAGGGCTCAGCGGCAGGACTTCCGAGTCCTCTGGGTGTGGGCACTCACAGAAAAGGCTTTCGGGCGGAGAAAAATATATTAAGCTAAACGAAAAAATGCGTTTAAACAAGAGTATATTACTTAGACTCTATTCTATGGGGTAACTTTAATACATTGATTTTTGTGGAGCTAAAATACAAGTCTTATCTATGAGGAAAGAAATGTAGCTCTGGGGTAAATATATATATAAATTGAGTAAATAGTGGTAGGAATACCATTTCTAATATTACTTTTATTACCCATATCGATCCATGAAGCTAGGCTTATATTTATAGATAACTACCAGCATTTGCCGCACTATCTCGGTTACATCAATCAATATATAGATATAATCCCTATGAACCCCCGGCGATTTCCTACCCCAATTAGGCTTTATTTTTGGTTACAGATACTATTTCGTTTATAAATATTCGACGGATGCATCCAGAACTGACCCTTGACAGTCGGTTTGGCATTAGAATTCGCCATCCTTGGACGGATTTAGTTTCGGGCTTCGGTCACAGTCACACTTCCCATTCGGGTATCAGTTCCATTCTTTCCATTCGAGGTCGTCAATTAGGATATTAGAGCGGAATCTGACCCTTGGCCGACTGCCTGACTGCCTGACTGCCTGGCTGGCTTTATTCTCTAAACTATACCCCCAACACACGCACATCCCTTTGTGCCTGGGAGAGTGAGTGACATATTTGGGTTCATCTCGTAGTTTTCGGTCTCGTTTTCGTGGACTAAATTGATATGCTAAGTAGTTCTTGTATTCCAACGATTTTCTATCGGAGTTGTGCGCTTGTTTCTTGATTTCGGGCCACTTAGATTGGCTCCCTGTGTTGGCCGTGCCATTGTCATCCATCCTGGTCCCATTTCACCATTTTATCCATTTTTCCTTTACGAAACCCCCTCGTATTTTTCCATTTTCCGATTTTCCCTCAATTATCACAGCTTTTTATCAGGCGTCGGGGCGGTCGACTAATTTACAAGTAAAGGTACCGACAGAGGCCCAGAAAACCCAGAATCGAAAATAGAAATACAGTTTCCATTTCCGCTGGAAAATCGGGAAATCCTTGAGGTGAAACCGCAGCAACCTTTGAAATAAAGCGCGTGGGTAATAAAGAAAAATTGTTTTTAAACAACTTAATCGAATTTGTGTTTTGTGATTGACTATCTTTGAGGTCCCGGGTAACGGCAGCCAAGGGTGGGTCAATGAGTTTGAAACTAAAAATAAATAATACTAATAAATATAATAATAATAATAAAAACACTTTAAAATATTGAATATACCTTCAAGTGTAAAATAAATAAAAATAAACTGACAATAGTTTAAAGTCCCAGGCAAACAAGAGGGCTCCTCTAAGTATAGGCTATGTGCCGCTTGTATTGCACTAAAATTCCCAACTGCCTGGCTTGCATTGCACTAAAATTCCCAACTGTACCGTTTGAGTTGCACTAAAATTCCCAACTCTAGCGTTTGCGTAGCTCTAAAATTCCAAACTGCATGGATTGCCTTAAAAATTCTAAACTTGCGTAGCTCTAAAATTCCCAACTACAGCTAGGCTGATTAATTTCATGAATTAAATAAAATAATTAAAATTAGTAAGTAATTCTTATTAAATTGAGGACTCACTGAGTTTCCAGCCCAACTCTGAAACCCACCCTCGCTGCAGAGGCTCCGTTTTTATGTGCTCGCCTTTTGGCCTTTGACTTTGACATAAAAGAGGCGCCGCTGCAGTCACTAAAAAGGGGGCGGGGGCGCCGGGGTTTCCAAGGGCGGTGGCGGGTGTTTCTCCTAGGAGGGTGGAGGGGGTTGCTGTGTGTGTGTTGCCCTGTGCGCCACGTGGAGGGGGAGCGGTACCAAATGCGTTTTTGTTGTTTGTTACTGCCATTTTTATGGGCCAAATGGCCATAAAACTCTGACGCTCTCTCTAAATTATCCGCCGCCTTTTATTTGTCGCCTACGCACTGTGTCCTCGTGCGATCAATTATAGGGGGTGTGTACTGTACCACTAATGGAGAGTTGCTGTTTTTTGCTATTACCGCAAATAATAAATAAACAAGGAACAGTCCTAGAATTTCTGCCACATATTACTTGGCTCTAGTATCTTTATTTTTTGGGGCAGAAGATGCCCCTTAAAACGCTTTCTCTTGGCCAAAAGTGGTAGAAAACTTTAGAGAAAATGTGTTGTTTATCTGTAATTAATTTGGTAGTTATTTCGGTGTTTTGGTTGGTTTTTTTTTGGTTTTTGTAATGTCAAGTATTCACTCCGGCGAGCTTGCCGCTCGTTTCCCATGTTCGGGGCGCTGGAAATTACTCTCGGGCGCCACAAAAATGCCAAATCAAGTGAAAGTTTCGCCACGGACAGAAAAAAACATGACAGCCACAAAAACAATAACAGCGACAGCCGCAAAACTACATATATTAACAAGCGAACAATTTTTACACATGTCAGTTTGTTGTACACCAAATTAGAAATATGCTTATGAACCGAAGGCAAACAAAAAATTAAAACACACATAGAGCACAGGAAAAACATGAACACGGGGCAGCGGGAAAAAAAATATAAACTCCCTTCGCCGTTTTTGTTATTGTTTTTTTTTTCTGCTGGCACTCCAAACAAATGTTTTTATTCTGTTTTTGTTGTTTTTCCGCTGTTGCGCTGGCTGCGAGCGGGGAAAATATTTTTATGGACCTCGTTGGCTAATTTACCTTCCGGAATGTTTGACGATGCTATTAAGCATCTTTTGGACTGATTAAATGGCAGTCTTTGACGGGTTTATGAATGGCCTTTTGGGCTGGGAAATGTTGCTGCTTTTGGTAAGAATATTAATAGGTTTTATTTCCGATCAATTCAATTTTTTCTAGCTTGAAAATATATTTAAGTTATTAGCTGACTTACTCTTAATTTAAAATATTTTATAACTGATTAAATGGCAGTCTTTGACGGGTTTATGAATGGCTATTTGGGCTGGGAAATGTTGCTGCTTTTGCTAAGAATATTAATAGGTTTTATTTCCGATCATTTCAATTTTTTCTTGCTTGAAAATATATTTAAATTATTAGTTGACTTACCCTTGATTTAATATGTTTTATGACTGATTAAATGGCAGACTTTGAGAGGTTTATGAATTGTTTTCAGGGCTGGGAATTGTTGCTCCTTTTGGTAAGAATCTTAATAGGTTTTATTTTAGATTATATACATTTTTTTTTTTTGCTTAAAATTATATTTATCTGAATAGCTGACTTACTCTTAATTGAATATGTTTTATAACTGATTAAAAGGCAATCTTTGAAGGATTTTTTAATTGTTTTTAGGGCTGGGAAATGTTGTTATATTTGATAGGTATCTTAATAAATCTTATATCCGATTTCTTAATTTTTTTCTTGCTTGAAAATATATGTATTTAAATAGTAAGCTAATTAATAAAAAAATTTAAGCAGCATATACCTGTTAGAACTGATTAAATAGCCGTCTTGAAAGGTTTTTAAACATTTGTAAGGCTAAGAAATGTTTATTAATAATAAATACTAATAAATAAAATAAATTAATTTAATTTTCAGTCATTTGGACAGATTTCTTTATTAAATTTACATTTATTTAATTAAGTGACTTACTCTCAATAATAAATAAGAAGGATTATAATAGTTAAATTGTAGAAATTGACCAAGTTAGGTCCACACATTGATCAATTTGTTAAAGGCCCTGTTTTCTTTTATTTCCCAATTTTATTAGGCTTCAAGTTACTCGAACTTCAGACACTTTGATGGCTCAACGCTCTAACCTGGCTTAGAGCTCTAGATCCACTTTAGATTTAAGTTCTGGGACGCAATACTCGCTCGAAATAAAATGTAAACCAATTTTAACGGCCTTGTTTTCTTTTATTTCCCCTGGAAAAATCTGTAAAATCAATCAAGACATGTGGCAGATAGCAAAACAAGTCGTAAAGGCCAAGCGATTAAAGCCAAAAACTGCTAAGAATAAAAGGCAAAAGTGCACTTGCCAGTGCTATTTTTTATGAATGAACTTCGGGCCTTCCATCTGCCCAGAACTCCAGGCAGGTAAGGCAGCGGGAATAACAACAACCATAACAATGAAGTGTGGGCAGTTCGGCTGCCGTTTTCGCGCATCGAAAAAATACAAATAAAAAACAGGAAAAATCACAGGTAAAAAAGCAGAAGACTGCGCAGTGCGCACGCGCACAGCAGGCGACAGGCATGCGATCAGCGAGCGGGAAAGAGAGCCCGCCAGGGGTACTTCTGGCTCACTCCCTCGGCTCAGGAGTGACCCCTGACCTTCTGACAGGCCAACGCTGCTGGGGTCAGGGATGCCCACAAGAACAGCACACGGAAATCAGAATTAACTCACTTGAGAAGTCTCCAAATAAAATAAAATCAAAACCTTAAAAAATTAGCTTTAAGATACTGTCTTTTTTAAATAAATATTTATATATATACCCCTATTTGGCTCGCTTTTTCTTGGCCAGAAAGCAGCCAGTCTCTCTTCTCTGGCGGCAACCACAAGTCTGCAAATTGAAGCACCGCAACAGCTTCGCCTGGCCCTGGTCCCGGTCTCGGTCTTGGTCCCCCCTTTTGTATTTTGTATTTATATGGCTTGCAGCAAATATGCGCCCCTATCGGCCAGTTTGTTGCCGCCGCCGCCGCCGCTGCCGCTTCCTCCGACTCTGACTCTGGGTTTCAGTTATCGCATAAACCAGTTGCTGCCCTCTCTGGTTGGCAATACCCCTCCCTGCCTGCCTGCTCCTGCTGGCACTCCTTGCACTCGCGGTCCTTGTCCGTCCCTCCTTCGTGCGACGCCTTTCATATGCGGACGGTTCCAGCGTATGAAAAGTGATTTCTTTGCATAAAACTGTGAGCCAACTAAGGTGCACTGGGAGAAGTCGGTATGTCTTCCAGGAGTTCCTATAAATATATATTTTTTTAGCACCCAAAAGTAAGCATATTTAAGAACCTATTGTAGATATCTCTCACTGCTTTGGATATTAATTATTAATATTTATTATAAGACTTACATATGTTTTTCTATATTTCTTACACATTTCCTTGCTTTAATTATTATTTATTAATATTTATTATAAGACTTATGTTTATCTATAATTCTTACACATATTCTTTATTATTACTTTGTTTATTATTTATTATTATCTATTAATATTTTTTATAAGACTTATGTTTATCTATAATTCTTACACAT
Organism: Drosophila pectinifera; assembly: GCA_008042775.1. Classification (NCBI taxonomy): domain Eukaryota; kingdom Metazoa; phylum Arthropoda; class Insecta; order Diptera; family Drosophilidae; genus Drosophila; species Drosophila pectinifera. The sequence continues at coordinate 15,599 of VNKC01002909.1, forward strand.
CTTCTTGCTTTGATTATTATTTATTAATATTTATTATAAAACTTATTTTTATCTATAATTCTTACACATCTCCTTGCTTTGATTATTATTTATTAATATTTATTATAAGACTTATTTTTATATATAATTCTTACACATCTCCTTGCTTTGATTACTATTTATTAATATTTATTATAAGACCTATGTTTATCTATAATTTTTACACATATTATTGCTTTGATTATTATTTATTAATATTTATTATAAGACTTATTTGTATATATAATTCTTACACATCTCCTTGCTTTGAATATTATTTATTAATATTTATTATAAGTCTTGTGTTTATCTATATTTCTTACAAATCTCCTTGCTTTGATTATTATTTATTATTATTTATTAATAAATATTATAAAACTTCTGTTTACCTTTAATTTTAACACATTTACCCTTTAGGTAATGGCCTTTCGCTCAGTGTATTTAAGCGATCCCAATTGTGGGGACCTCAACTCGAACTCGAAGCTGAAACTCAGTGCCCCGAGTCGCTCTCTCGCCTGATGATGATTGGGTATAATGGGTTTTATGGAGCAGCTGCTGCTGTTGCTTCTGATGTTGCGGAAGATGCTAGGACCCCCCTGCAGCCCCTGTACACCTTGACACCACTGCACACCATCTACACCCATGCCCCAGCTCCATCCCCATCCCCATCCCCATCCCGCTCCCCGAGCCGAGTCGAGTCAACTTGCTCGGCCGTTCAAGTTTCTGCGGCTCACACCTGTGTCCGAGAGTCGAGGCTGACACTTTGAAATATGGCCATTGATTTGGGTTTTTGGGGGGGAAACCGGCAACAAAATGAAAAGTAAAGCACAGCTGAAGGTTCTCCAAGAGAACCATACCGATTCTGGGCCTGGAATATATATAGTATATATCGTATGCTTCCCATGGCGAATTCTCTGGGCTCTCGACTTGTTTGCCCACGCAATTAGCAAGATCGGCAGGAGTTATGGAAAACAGTAACATTTTCGATTTTTGGGTCAGTGGCAATTGGAATCGCTGGGCATGAATAATGTCTGAACAATCACATGAGTACACAGGGAAAAATAGAGCTAAAAAAATTAATAAAAACTAAGAATATTCTTTATAATCTTTTTCTAAAGAGTAATAAAGGCCTAGAAGCATTTTCTAAATTTCTTAGTTTAATTCTGAGTTAAAATATTCTAAAAATAAAAAAATAGCAATAAAAAGCTCAGGTAAACTTAAATATTTTATTAATAAGAGTATGGAAATATATTTCCCTGTCAATTTAAGCTTCAAAATGATATGTAAAACGAATAGAAATAATATAATATAAGACATAGATCAATATTAAGCCATCTTCCGTTTAATATTAAAAAAAGTACTATGAACCTTATACATAAATAAAAGTAAGATTTCAATTTTAAGGCCTGGCCTTTGTAAAAATAAACATAATATTAACTAGTATAACTTAGGATAAGTAGCTTTAATTTTTGCTCAAATTAAGACCTATTTCAGGCATTTTTTGTAATAACTATGTATTTTCCAGCCGCAATTATACTTATAACTTTCTGTGCACTGTTCTGTGATGTGAATATATTTATAGACGATTTACAGCCCAGCCGGGGTATCACGGCACCATAGCCAAATTAATTAGCATTTTCGGCACGCACAAACTGTAAATCTCTTTGCATAAGCATAAAAAAACACAAGTTTTTACCACAAATACTGGATGCCTCGTCTCATGATCTGTTCTCAGCTCCCTCTCTCGCCGTATGATCCCAAGAGGGATCCAACTCGCAACATGTTCGATGCCAGCAGCTGCTGGAGCAGGGGTTCGATGGGGCTCGATTGGCTGGAAAGTGTGGTGTAATTATTCCAAATAAATAACACTTTTGCTGCTTCAATTGTTTCTCCTGCCACATCCCGTATTGTTTTTCCTAGATCACCACCAACAGCCGAAGCAATCTAGCCAGATCTAAGCCTAGACTTGGCTAATGTAAGAGGTACCTAATCCCCCTTAATACAATCCCGAATTTCCCTTGCAACTGTTTAAATGAAACGATTTGTTAGGGGCTTTAAATCATGGATTCACATCACTCCTTCAGCGTTTTGTTTAATCATGCCCAATCATGTCTTTTTTTTTGTTTGTCTTCGCCTGATTTAATTCCCCCCACCCAGCCCCCGCCTTGTACATCCCCATATCATTATTCTATCTGTATTATACCGTATTATTTTTGTGTTTTATGTTGATTCCTCTCCTTTCTTCTGCAGCCTCCAGCTGAATTGTCCAAATGTTTAGTTAGCAATTGTTATTGTGTCCTGAGTGTGTGTGTGTGTGTGTGTGTGTTAACCCGCCGGCAGTCTACACAGCCCCCCCAAAAAACCCCCCTCCGCAGGGGTTACTCTGACTCCCTGAGCCCCGCTTCCCCACGCGCCCCGCAAGCAGAGAGGAGTCTCAAGTGCAAGTGTACTCAAAGTCTACCTGATGTTTGCTCTCTCTCTCTCTCTTTCTCTTTCTATTTTCCGCTCCCTTTGGCCCCTCTCGCCGCTTGAGTGTGCAGTCCAATCCCTGGAGGCCAAACCATACAAGACCTCATGGTACACTGAAAAAAGCTAGGAGGGGTTCCTTGATAAACATAAGCTTTTGTTTGATTTTCATAATATATATATTATTTTTTTTCTCAATATTGCTTGATTTAATGCAGGTATTTATAAATTATATTTAAGCTAAAATCAAGACTTATTAATATTCTTAAAATATATTATGTATCTGTGATTTTAACATATAAATTGAGGTAAGTTTTTAATTTTAATTGTTTACTTTTGTAATATTTATTTACAAATATATTTATTACTATAATTAATTTAAGTTTTCACTGTACTTCTAATATCTCCGAGTTTATTGTCGCAGCTCCATCAATGCTGGCCCCTTTCCAACCCGACATGCAACGCTATTCTCTTCTGCTCTTCGTCCTTTTTCTGTTCCAGCACTACGGGCACACTGTTTTTTTTTTTTTTTTTTTTTTTTTATAGCCACTGTGCTGTGTTGCATTTTAAAATTAATATTTGGATTTTAATTAGCAAGAAATTTACTTTGGGCCCTGGCAGTTTTGAGTTCTCGCTTTTGTGTTTACCTTTCCTAGGAGCTCGGCGCGCCCTCGTCCCCCGGAAAATCCCGTGAAAGCCCCCGCCCCTCTGTGTGCACACTAATTAAATATACACACACACACACACATGCACGCAGGGGCCCGAGCACAGGGGCTCACATCGATGGGTTTAAGGTGGAAAATGGGTTAACCCAATCATCAAATATGCAACATTTGCTTAGTTACAAAATTTAATTTTCGCCCATGGAAGGCTCGAAGTTTTCGCTTCTTGCTGGAAAATTGCATCGAACGCTGCTGCTGCAAGAAAATGTTAATTTTCAATTTGCAATTTCGAAATACCGATTTATAAACCCAAAAAAGCGTAAACCTGTCGTCTTCTTAACAGCATATTACGGCCAAAAATGGAGTGACAGCCAAAGGCCCTATATTGTCCGATTCGCCGTTAAAATATTAATTTTAAATTAAAATATGAGAAAAAAAATGTTTCTTTATATTTTAAAAAATGTTGTAAGGGGTTACACCATTAAATTTTATGAAAATTGACCAAAAATATATTCTAAAGTCTAAAGTCAAATAAAATCTAACATAGAACCGCTTTCCGATTTGATGTGATTGTGATTGTTTAATGCCATGCAATTGTTTAATGCTGCAAATTAATTGTTTTTGGCTCCCGTTGCCGTTATGTTTATCATTTTTGGGGAAGCCGGAAGAGTTGGGCCAGCCTTGTGAACTCAAACAAAGTAAGTTCGCATCGAACATGTTGCAAGCACGCGGACGATTGGGGCTTAACAGGGCTCTGTTAGGCCAAAGGGCAAGAATGGGGCTCTGTTAAGGAGCCTTTGAAAGCTGAAATATATTCTATATTCTAAAAGGTAATTCTATATCTATATCTATATATTTATATATATTTTTCTTCTTATGATAACTGCAACTGGAATGTTCAGACAAAGCTGAACATGGCACACAGAGTTAGGCCCAAGCTTTAATGTCAAAAGTGTCGCTAAAATTCCCAACTAATTCCAGCCTTTGAGTGTTGAATGGCTACTGCAGACGGATTTGTAAGAAGATTTTAATGGTTAATTGTAAATTAAACATTAATAACAATGTAGCCAATTTATTACATGAATAACAAGCCAAAAATAGTTTAAAAATTGTTTATACATTTGTGTTGGTAAGAAATAAAACGAAGTGTCTAGATATGAGTAACAAAATAGATATGAGAACTAAAACCATATTTTTTGTTATATTGCATTTAAAATAGCTATGGCTAAAATAACTTTTTAAGTCTTTAAAAGGCTACACTTAGTCACAAAATTAAAACTTCCATTGGTGCGTTGATTACATTCTGTGCATACTGTGCGTGTGCTGGCGCCACTGGTGCTTTAAAGTGATGTTAATTTACATACAGAGGAGAGTGGGCTTATGCTAATTGCTGGGATGATCGCTCATAGCAACCCCTGGGGATGTGGGATGTTGGGATTTGAATTTCGCATTCTTTGGGGGAGCGGAACTGAAACTACCCTAAACAGGACGAGAGCAAATCCTATTTGGACTTTTATTCGGCCATTGCGGATGGAGTGAGTCACTTTTCGGCGTTTATTAGATTTCGCGTTGCGATTCTCTGGTGACTAACAAAGGAATTTTAAATTCCAATAAATCTGCCAGCTTCAATAAGTGTTCGGCGGGGCGCTGTGGGGCTCCAGCTGGAGCCCACCCTGCTCTCGCCGCCTTATTGGGGGTGAAGTCCGGCGAGTGAATGAATGGGGGGCTTAACTGTTGATTTCCAGACGGGGACTTCATTTTTTTTTTTCTTATTTTCTTGGGGGTGGATTTCCCGGAACATCCATCCATCCATCCCGACGCTTTTTATGGGACCCCCATGAAAATTTGATTGTCGCCTCGTGGTGGAAATTTGACAACAAAACATTTTCGTAGGCAAATTTATGTGGCTTGTGCTTTTTTTTCTAATTTTTTATTTTTATTGGTTTCAGTTTTATAATATTTGCTTCCTTTAGGATCGATTCGAGTTTCAACCCCCTGTTTTTAAGACCCCTTTCGGTGGGTCGTAAAGCAGAATTTATTCTTTGCATTCGCAGGACACGGCTTAAAGCCCTTGACGTTAACCCAAACCATTTTCTATTTCCCCTTTCGGTTTTCGGTTGCCAGTGCTGGCAAGTTGTCCTTGCTTTTGGCGACAGTTTTTTTAATTAAAACAGTCAAGAGTGGCCAAGAAAAGTGCATTCCCTTTTTGTGGTCAAGTCGGGCAGATGGTTTTTTTTTTTTGGAAATTTTAAAACCCTTTTGAGAGCATTTTTTATTAAATTAAGCATTTCCCTATATATTAATCTTCAGAACTTGTTTGTATTTTCTGAAGGGCTTACTTCTAAATCATTTCCTCAAATTATTATGGCCAAAAAAACTTAAAAAAAAGGCAGAGAGCTGTAAGACATGTTTTTCAAATTAATTACAAGACTCTCGGCCTCATTAGGTTCTTGTATGTATTTTAACTTTTTTTTTGTTTCCAGTACAAACATTTTTGGTTTCTTCAGAAGGACTTAAACACAGCCTTAAGCCATTATCAATTTTCTCTCGTTTGATTCGCATAAGAGGGGAGTGGACGGAATAAATACATATATATATATAAGTATATATAACGATTTAATTAAAAAGTTACATAAAATATGCTCTTGCCAAGAAGCAAACTCGGAATCATTTTGGTACAAGCAAAAATAAAAGGGAAACTGAAGAAAGAAAGGAATAACAGCTTTGCAAAGGTGTATAAAGCCCCCTTCAGTTCCCCTATCTTTTGGCAGGAACACTGGACACTCGATAAAGTGGAAGTCTTATGGAATTTTCAAGAATTTGTAAGGAATTAACCAATTATTATAATTTTTTTAGAAAGTTTGCAGAGAAAAAAACAGAAATTTTATGTATAGATTTTTCTATTTCGAGTCTTTTACCCCATTTATTATAATATTTATTTATTTATTTATTCATATATTTATTTATTTATTTATTTAGATCCTGTTTAATTTTTCTTAAAGGGAAATCATTTTTCCTTACATCATTGTAAGACCTTACAGTCGCTCTTCTACTATAATTATACTTTCTTTAGAGAGTTTGCAGAGAAAAACTCGCATTTTATTTATAGATTTTTCTATTTCAAGTCTATTACCCTATTTATTATAATTTTTATTTATTTATTTATTTAGATCCTTGTTTCTTTTTTTTTTTAAAGGGGAATCCCTTTTCCTTAGATCACTTTATGGTCTTACAATCGCTGTACTACTATAGTTATATTTTTTTTAGAGAGTTTGCAGAGAAATTATTTTATTTATAGATTTTTCTATTTCAAGTCTTTTACCCCATTTATTATAATTTTTATTTATTTATTATTTATTTAGATCCTTGATCCTTAGGAATCCCTTCTCCTTAGATCACTGTATGGCCTTACATTCGCTCTCTTTTTCCCCTGATTTTCCCCGATGCCTCCCAAGTTTCCCGAGCTATATCCTTGCTCATTAAGTCATCGTTCGAGCCGAGTTATTCAATGGCCAACCTTTTGAGTGCCGACAGGGGGACACTGGGGGGTCACGGGATCGCGGGGTCGCATCGCACCGCATCGCATTTTTATTTTCATAATTTAATGTGTGTGTGCGGGGCGCCTTTTGTTTTTGGCGATGCCCAAAACACTCGACGGGAAATAAATAGAAAAAAAAAAGCAGAGAAAAGCCGAGCGAGCGACAGTGAAATGCGCGGAAAATCTGTGCGGAAAAAACAACAGGCAGCGTGGTAAACAAAAATGAAAATGTTTTTCTTTTTTTTTTCTTTTTCACTTTTTTTGGCAGGCTGCGAAATCAAAGAATGCGCCACCCCCGCCCATCCCCCTCCGACTTTCACTTGTGCCCCGGGCAAAGAAAAGAAAAGCGTGTGCCGGGGCGGGACGGGGACGGGGACGGGAGCGGGAGCGGGGGCGGGTGCGGGAGTAGGCAAAAACAAAACAAAAATTAAGCAACGGCTGGGAAATGAACGCCGAAAACCGTTTACCAAGAGTTGTTTACGGGGGCTACCCATTTTTTGCCCCTTTGCGCTTGGGTATCCGAACTTTGGCGCCCCCCCCTTGGCAGGGGTGTCGGGGCTTGGGGAAAACATCTGCTGCGGATTTTTCCGGGGTGACGCAGTAATGTTAAAGAACGCGACGTCGTCTAACCCAGTTAACCAGGTAAATAACATGTGAGTTCAAAGATTTCCATTAAATTATGCGCAGGGGCGATGTAGGGGCGGAATTTAGGGGAGGACTTGGGGGGTTCTTGGCTGGAAGATTGCCTAAATAAATGGAAATTACATTTGCTAGCAATTATTAATGGCTTAGGAGATTAAGACAATGTGTTTAAAATTAAATCCAGTAGAGGCATTTGGCTAAGAATGTAAATCATCATCGAAAGGCAGCTGGAATGAAGTGAATAAAATATTTTTTAAAGGTTTACTTTGCTGCTCAAATAGCAAGTAACATTTAAATCATCATTAAATGTCGTGAATATAATATTTAAATATATTAAAAAAAATACTTTGCTGTTCAAATAGCAGGTTACATTTAAATCATCATTAAATGCAGTGAATATAATATTTAAAGATTTTTTAGAGGGGTACTTTGCTGCTAAAATAGCAGGTAACATTTAAATCATCATTAAATCTCGTGAATATAATATTTAAATATTATTTAAGAGGTTTTTCATACTTTAAAAAATACTAGCAGCTTACTAATTAAATACGAGAACAATTAAATTACCAAAACATCTTATGGAATAAATAATAAACCCCAGGCCAACCCGCATGCCTGGAAATTATTAATGTTTATTTAACATTTCGTACGACACTTCGGCAAAAGGGCCATAACAATTTGAAACATGTATAAACATATACTTTTAATGCATTTAACCATTATGCAGACTGCAATTAAAAGCTGTGAGGCGGCAACAAAAATCGAATAAAAATTCAATTGATTTATGTGGCACGCATTTAAACGAAACTGAGGCCAAGTCTCGTATTAATAATGACCGTAAAGGCAACGACCCTGTAATATTTTTGTTTTTTTTTCTATGTTTTCCCCCCATTTTTTATGTGTATTTTTATCTTGTATCTGGCATTTTCTATTGGCCGTAATGACTTTTAAATGAGGCGCGTGCCTCGCCACCCCCAAAAACGCCGGCTTTACGTATAGGTTGCTTAAATTGTTATTATTAATAATAATAGTGGCATTATGACTAGGAATAATTAAGACCCGCGGATGCGGGCTGTGGTCTTTTGAAAATGATTGAAAAAAGGGAACACACACAGGCTCACATTTCAATTAAGCCAATTAATATGCAAAATAACTCATCGTAAAACAGCCAAAAATTATGAATCAGTCATAAAAAATATTGAAATAAAGAAAATAAAGTCTCAATTATTTTTTGGCAAATGAAGCTGTTAAAAAAATATTATTTCAAATTTATTTCCCCGAACTGAGGCTTAATTATTAGCCTCAAAATTGAAATAGAGGAGTTATGGTTTTTTAACCAGCACAAGTTATGTGGGAAACATATATTTTGCCTAATCGGAAATTGATGGCTACTAAATATTATTCATTGAAATAAATGTATTTGTTTCTGTGGCTTATTTGCTTGAAAAATACACAATGGGGTTTTATGGAAGTAGCTTTAACCTTGGACTATATCTACTATATCTACCCCACCCCGCAAATAGTTATGCGTACTCGATGATGAATGCCCAGCCTTGGGAGCCTTGGGAGGAGCGCGGAAAATGAATGAACGGCGCCCACACATCATGCCGCTGCCCGACACTTTTCCCCCCGCATTATCCTGCCCATTTTCCTTGGGCCTTCTCCCCGATTTTTCCCGTATCCTTTGGTGTTGGCCATAATGACCAGGACAACAATGAAAAGGAGAAGACAGCGACGGACGGCATGATAATGACGTTGATCAACGCACACACCCAGCGAACGTCCATTTGTCTAAGCCCCACCTACACACACTCCTGCCCCCCTCCTCCCTGGAAAATTCCATCCCTTGTTAAGTTTTTCACACTACAAAAAAATAACCAGTTAAGGTTAAGGACTCCTGGATTCTGACTGCTTTAAAAAAACAACAAATTAGGTTTAAATATAAAGTGAGTTATTATCATAGAGAAATTCATTAAAATATAAGGTAAAAATATGTACAAGTTCTATAGAATTTTATATTTTTCTTATTTGTGTTTTAAATTCTTTGTTCTATAAAAATTTAATAATAATATTTCCGATTCTAGTATTTGTTTCTCTCTGCATTTCTTCGAAGTTGTTTTTTGTGCGATGTCTGACTGAAAGGAAAACCTTTGCCAAGCACACCTCATGCCACACCCCCCGCCCGCCCACTCATATATATGTATCTAAATATAATATATATATATATAAATATATATATATTTGTATATATGTGTGTGTGCCACGCCTATATTCAAGTCAGTTGGCTTGGCGCGTCAACAGCTACGAAATATTTTCAATGAAAAATGTCAGCAGGTATTTATTTTTATGGCCCAACATTCGTCAGTCTTATTGTTAGTTGAGTCGCCTCTGGGGGGTGGCGGAGAGGGGGCTACACCCCCGCATTTTCCCCCGCAGAGAGGTGGTGGTGTGTGTTTCGTGGAAAGCGCGCTCACAAAGGCTAAGCCCGCTTTTTATGGGTTATCCATCAGCGGAAAAGCGTGTCGCTTTCCGTTCTATAATTGGAAGTTAAAAAGGAATTTAATAAATATAAAAACCTGTGATAAATAATAAATATATACTTAATTTTCTTATTCCTTGGGGAAGCTATAGTAATTTAATTTTGGATAAAATTAAAACCCAAACTTGATTTATTTTAAAAAATAATAAAGACAAAGGAATAATATTATTTCCCATAGCTTTTCTTGCAAATTTGATTACCTGGCCAGGATATTTAAAATATCATAAAGGAATGCTTTAATATATATTTTTATTATATCTAAAATTTCACTCTATATTTATATTATTTTTCACCGATCGAACATCTCAAATTATTATAGAAAATGAGCTCATCTCTCACTTGATTTATTTAAAAAAAAATAATAAACACAAAGGAATGATAATATTTTCCCATAGCTTTTCTTGCAAATTTGATTAGGATATGGAAAAGACCATAAAAGAATGCTTTAATATATATTTTTACTTTATTTATTTATTTATTTATTTATTTATTTATTTATATATATATTAAACAGTCCACTCTATATTTATATTATTTTTCACCGATCGAATATCTCTAATTTTGATAGAAAATGAGTTCAAGAATATTTGTATTGGCCTAGACTCGTTTTGCCTTGACTTTGCCGCTCCTTTCTCGGCTTTCTCAACTTTCTCAACTTTCTCAGCCTTCTTTGGCCATTTTTCCCGACGCCCTCTTATTCCCCGCCCTCCCCCCGGTGCTTAGCCACTTTTATGAATATTTATTCTGTCTCGCATATTAAAAATACAAGCCGTCCCCCCGAACAACATGCACAAACAGCGGGCCAATGACTAATAGTTGTATATTTTATTAATATTTGTCTCGGCAAATGGGCGAGGGCAGGGGGCCTGGGGCGGACCTGGGATATTAGATAAGTCCTTGCATGCCTTGGACATTCGGGAAACGGCTGAGGGGGGACGAGGTAACGGGGCGGATTCCTCCGGAAAAGCAGGCAACACATTTTTGCGTGCGTGGCAATGAAAAAGAAGGGGTAACCTCCCACAGAGAGAGAGGAGATGGGGGGAAAGCAGCAGAAAATGCTGCCACATGTTTTTTTTATGCCACTTCCGCTGTTATTTCGCTCTTTTTATTTATTTTGATATTTATTTCGGGTCCCAACTGGACGTATTCCGCCCCACGGAATCCACAGACACAGGCAACTGTCAACGCCACTGTGGCCTGACTGTCTGACTTTCCAAACAACATTTTGTTTTCTCATTAGACAGTTTTTCCCCTTTTCTTTCCCTTTTTTTCCCCCCTTTTTTTTTTGAACCCTCTGTAGTGTTGGAACGCTCTTCATAATTGTCAGCCCTCCAGAAGGCATCCAATAAAAGTCCGACTCCGACTCCGGCTCCAGCTCCAAAACCAAACCGCATTTCCGCATGTGACTCGAAGACCGCTACGCGCTTTTTCCCCACAGGACCTTGGGTCCTGGCTGTTATTATGATACAACCCAGACATGTGTGATTTATGTGGAAGGATGTCTAGGATTTTTTTTGGGGTATGATGAGCTGATCCACTTATTTGATATAGAAATAAATAGGTTCTAGATAAATGCAATAAATGTAAATAATTGTTAAACACGAAATATATAGTATATTTTATAAATAAAAATAAAAATATATTTTATATATTATATATTATATTATTATATTATATTATATA